>CAJNIZ010048164.1:0-33787 GCA_905231905.1 Symbiodinium pilosum | reverse complement strand
GGTGTCCCCTTGAGATTTTTTCAGAAAATCAAGTCCCCAATCTCAAATCCACCATAGGTTTTTTGCAAAGAATAATTTTTCAAATCTCAAACCGCCAGGGGTGTCATCCTAAGATTTTTTCAGAAAATCAGGTCCCCAAATCTCAAATCGCAAAGGGTGTCCCCCTAAGATTTTTCAGAGAATCCAACGCTTAAATCTCAAATCGTAAAGGGTGTCTCCCTAACCTAAGATTTTTGCAGACAATCAAGTCCCCAATCTGAAATCTTCCATAGGATTTTTGCAACGAATCATTTGCCCAAATCTCAAATCGCCAGGGGTGTCCTCCTAAAATTTTTCAAATAGACAAGTCCCAAATCTCAAATAGCAAGGGGTGTCCCCCTAAGATTTTTGTAGATACTCAAGTCCCCAGTCTGAAATCTTCCGTAGGATTTCTGCAGAGAATCATTTTCCCAATTCTCAAACCGCCAGGGGTGTCCTCCTAAGATTTTTTCAGATAGTCAAGTCCCTCAATCTCAAATCGCAAGCGGTGTCCTCCATAACATTTGTTTCAAATAATCAAGTCCCAAATCTCAAATCCCAAGGGGTGCCCCCCTAAGATTTTCCGAGAGTCATTTCCCTGGTTTTGGTCTCATCTTCTTGTCGTTCTTTATTCTGGTGGGCGACGGCATCCTCATATTATCTCATTTAGATTCAGGTTAAACAACACATGCAGGGTTTTCGGGTCCTTTAATTTAAATGTTGAGGTCAAAAAAGAACCGCCGGTCCTCCTTTCGGTCAGGACACTCAGCAAGTGCCATGCGCAATTGTTTTCATTTGTTCTGAAGCTGTCCTGCGCTGCAATGTGCTTCTGTCTTTCCGGAGGCCCCCTCCCTGGCCTGGAGGGAGCTTTGCCTCCACTTACAGGGCAAATGGTCTCTGGCTCAGATTTGAGCGCGGACGGGGTCTGCTTCATTGCCCTGATTACGGCAGGCTTTGAGACCTCAAGGCGTCACAAGAGTACTCGAATTCGAGGCCTGTTCATGCCTTTTCTCAGTCCCTTCCCGCCTTGAGCGTTGTGCCTTGGATTGAGGTGCAGCAGAGCGCTGTAGGTGCGCGACAAGTGCCACATTTTCGGAGCTCCTCCCAAAACGCTGCTCAAGCAGGCTTCCTCACCGGCAAGAGCGGCAAGACTTTGAGAATCGTGGAAGAGAACAGCAAGTCCAAGATCACGATCGACCAGAGTTCCCAAGCAGCAGGCTCAGCAGTATAGCGTCTCCGCAAACAACACGCCCAGGTGAGCAAAAACGCGGCGTAGAAGGTCATGGGCTACAGCATAGTCCGAATTGCCAGTTCCGAGCAGGAGGGAGAGGCGGCGGGGTGTGAAGATGGGTTGATCAAATCTAGATACTGCATTTGGTGTCAGGCGGTAGCTGCGGCAAAAGCCTTCGTGGATGACCACATAAGCAGCTGCCCGGAGGCCAGCTGAAAGTATTCATGCCCAACAGCGTTCGTTTGAGCCAATGACCGTGCCATGCGCTCCATACATCATGGATAGAGTGGTTCTGGGTGAGGAGTGGAATTGTAGGTTCCCAAAGGTCCCGTACTTTGATCAGCGCCCCGGTGGCCCTGGAGGGTACAGCAAAAAGCACGATTCCCTGTTAGCTCCCATCTTTTGCAAAAAGGCCATGACATCCTACTCAATTTGACCATGAAACACGTCACTGGCCAAACTGCGCATGAAAAGCAAAGCGCATGTTTGTTGCGGTGCGACAAAGGACGTAGGGCTATGCTGAGGGTGCTGCATGCGCGCGCATGGTCCAGTGTTGAACTTCCGTATTCACATCTCATTGTGTTTCCATAGGCCGAAGCGAAGAATCAGCCGAAAGCCGCGGCTAAAACCCAAATTGTGCCCAAGCTGACATCTGAGAGCTTCTTTTGAAGGTTTATTAGGGCTTGCTTGTTTTGGGAGGACGGGGCAGTATAAGGTTTCAGAAATGAGTGCAGAAAAATTGAAACGCATCTAGCAGTAGCATAGGTCCATTCATCATTGAGCCATGGGGTTTGATATCTCAACACAGCCAGCTCCAGCAGCTGTGAAGTGGCCCCAAAATTAGTTCTAGATTTGCTGTTCCAGCTACAGTGTCCATGTCCTTTCAATGTGTAGTTCCATCATAGTGGACTTGCCTTGCAGTCTTTGACCACTGAGCTGAGATGACGTACTGATCAGTAGCTTTTGGAGCAGTCACGAAATCTTCCGAATGTTTGTTTGCAACATGACGTGAACTGGGCTGGGAAGTGATCATTGTCTGTGCCGTTCTGTGAACCTCGCTTGGGTATTTGGCTATCTCCTGGAACATGAAATGTTGGAGATTCACGCCGGCCGTGTTTGGCAGGGCCTGTATCTTCGCATCTCGCCGCAGGACGACTGCGGCCTCGAGCTTACGCAGTTTTAATGGGGGTTTGCTTGTAATGAGCCCCAAAGGCTGCAGCGACGTGGTCACCTTCCTTCGAGTCGGGTCGGGCTGTAACCTTGCTTATGCTTACTTCAATGTTGGCCACAGGTCCTTGGCTGAGCGGCTGCTGTGACCTCTGAATTTACTTGCACGTAGAAAGGTGGGGTGAGCCATGTGGAGGAAGGACACGGGCATCAGGGCCGTTAAAGAGTTTAACTCTAAGTGCACTCCACTTTGAAAGCCACCAAAGATCTACCAGCAGGGCAAGAACCTGGAACTTTAAAGTTGGCCTGTGCACTTAGGAGAGGGGGGGCCTGCGTTGCAAACTCCAGATTACATTTATTGCTGAAGCGTCTTGCAGCTCGCAAAGCCTTGAGGACCATCATGATCTGGGGTTTGACTGACATGTGGGCCCCTGTCGGATTTTGCGACTCAAGATGCGTGGGGCGGACGTGTTCGAAAACATGTTGCAAACGCTGGGCTCAGGGTGTCGCTGCGGGCTTTTGATTTAAAACAGGCCATATGGGTATCATCGGGGTAAAAATGGCCATCTTGGTAGATTTGTTGAAGACATCGAGCAGGGATGAGCTTGAAATCGACCCGAGGGAAGGTTGGGTGTTTGGGCTGCAGTTCATTTTGGCCGCCCGCGCGGTAGCAAACTAGTAGAATATGAGTGCGTTCAAACTTTAGGTTATTGGAATCATCGAGGTTCAACAAGGGTTGGTTGTTGCCTACTTCCGCCATGCCATTGTTTCAAGATGGGTCCCTTTGTCTGATCCGTAGCTTCACACTTTGAATGCCCAAGTGGCACGCCTTCGGCCAAGTGGTGCTTTCAAGTTGGGTTCAACAAGGCCCTTCCGGTCAAATCGTGGCTTTGTGCTCGGCAGAACATCCTCCCCATGTGTTCTTCGGACTTTACCCCGTGGTCCTGCCATTGTAATCATGCAGTGCGTCCATTGCAGTTTCGCTCAAGCCTGCAGCGTTCGTGCCACACATTGCTGAACCTCACCCATTTCCTCTAGAACCATCATGTAGAGTCCGCACTTTGTCTAGGACGGGCTTTCTTCCAAAAACTTAGGACCATTGCCGAGCCAGAAGTTGGTTCTTGCCATGAACAGCAACCCACAGTTCTCCCAGGCAGTGCGAAGTTTTGGAATGGCTTAAAGCGTCAGGCGGTCGGATGATTGTTGAAACATTGTCATCCAGCAGCAGTTGGGGATGGAAAATGCATTCATGTAAAATGCTACCTTTAAAGCTTCATGGGGTGCTTTTCTCGCTAACGGTAGGAAGAAGAATGAAACAGCATTGAAGGTGCATGTTGCGCCATTGCCATGCTGGCAATTAGCACAGCCTGGCACTGAGTGCGGGGTGTGAAGAAGGAAGTTTGTAACATCAGGATGGTGCTGTTCAAAATTATGCGTTGCAAGTCAAGCTTTTCTTCCAATGAAGATAAATTGGATACCAGGCAAAACAGTCAGAATGGTAACAATTATGTTGTTAAAAGTTTTCATGTTTGTGTCGACGGTTCAGGTTGGTCCAAAAACACGTGCTAGTTTGGCTTGCCCTGGGTCGCTCCAGGTGCATAAGTTTTTTTCTCGGCTCCACGAGAAAAATCGCAGCTTCAAAATGCGAAAGTGCATTGACGCAGAGACCTTGCAGGCTCCAGGTAACCCTTTGTGGGCGGGTAGTAAAGCATCGGGAGCTCATGGGAGTGACTGTTCAACACCGCTACTATTCAGTATGAATCTGAATTCATCAGAGTTTTTAGGGTTTGCGGGGTGATTGGGTCCAGGAGTGAACAGGATTATGGGGTAATTCGTCCTGGACAGCGGGCTTAGAGCATGTGGGGTATGTTCACAAAAACATGTATACATACATCCAGTGTCAACTATAAAATACATTCCAATCAATCGGGCTTCTATTTTGTCAGCTGCTTTCCCGTCTTTACTCAATGTTTCGTTTATAGTACACATTTCTCCAAGACGCGCGTGAGCAGGATGCGGTGTGCTGTAAGGCATTTCAATGTATGATTGCAGTGAGTGATTTCGTTGTCAAGGTTTTGGCAGTTGCGGAAGACTCCAGGCAGACAACGGCCTCGAGGTCCTCAAGCACTGAGATGCTTGCCAATGGTGGCCTGGACGTGCCGTGTTTTTGAACGACACTTTGTTGTTCGTAGGATACATGGAGGGCTTAACACGCAGCAGATTGACTTTCATGTTTCACTGCACAGTTTTGTGAGTGTAAAAACGTGATTTCCAATGGGAGGTCATGTTGTGCACGGGTGACCAGCAGATCCCCGCTTAATCGTGTGTGCGTAGCTCCTGGCCGTTGGATTACCCCTGTTTGCAGAAGAAGCAGACGTCAAAACCGCGCTTGCGCATGTCAGTGATGTGACGTGATGTGATCTCATTCCGTGACTCCGTTCACTGCCATTATGCACATTTGCATGAGCATTTGAATGGACCAATGCGTATGCGTTGGGCCTCGTATGTAAATTTCTTGAAAAGGGATTTGAAAGGCGTTGTGCTGATGGGAATGATGTTGCAATTTCTGGGCTCAATTCAGATGGCAGTTTGACACGTGCCTAAATTAGGATCAGGACAAGTCTGTTCTGATGAAGGAGTACTAGGGAGTCATTGTTATTCAAGCTTACTATTTCCTGCGTTGGTCATGTTGGTCAGCTTTTGGGTGGTGCCGGTTTGCAAACCTCGCCTGTTGTTGCCCGATGCCGCTCCGAATCCGACCATGGGGTGTGTGGCGATGATTGGTGACCCGCAGGGCAGATGAGCGCTGATGCTGTGTGGCAACTAACATGCAACGTTCGTTTTGCTGTCGGTTCAATTGTTTTTCTTCTCTTTGGTGGTCCTGACATTGAACTGCGGAGGAGACACTCCACATAGTGTGGATGCAGCTTCTCAACAAAATCTGTGGCCCGTTTGACAAGGAGCCGGTGCTCCACTTCAGGCATTTTTTGGTCTTGGGGCTTTTTAAGATCATCGTCTGCGCACTGAGCTTTGTGAAGGAGGGTGCTGATGATGAGCGTGCAGAATGCATACGGAAGGCAGCAAAGCTTGCGCTGACCTCATACAACAGGTTTGCTTACAACTTATTGGGCACTTTCGGTGTTGGACAGGTTCCCGCGAGCTAAGTGCTTGCCGGATACCCATAGTTCGACTTCTTGAAGATGAGCTTACGAATTTGATCAGCATCTTTGTTGCTTGACTTTTGGATCAGAGCCTGTGTGAATGAAGTGTGCATCCATTTTTCAACAAACGCGCCTTCATGCCTTCATGCTCAAAGGTGGCATTAATTAACATGATCAACAATCCAGTGGTGTTGGGCAATCAATCATGCAGGTATGGTCCAGGTAAGGTAAAATTCTTATGTGTCCTCATCATCGCCTTCATGAACGCTCCAAGTGTTTTGCCCATAGACAGCATAGGTTTAAGTGAGCAGCTTTCGTCACATGTTGGCATGAATTGGATGTTTGGCTTTGGATGTTTGGCTTTTGAAGCCCTCCAGGCTGAAGTTCAAGGCCCTCACGAAGTCTGCTTCCGCGGCCAAGCTTTGTGCAAGAGCTCAGAATTGTCCGTCGCAGAGTCAGTAGACCAGTTGGGTTTTCCCAAAGCCTTTCCCGAACCCATTGTGTTGGAAATGTTGTCTTTGCTTGCTTTTGGGTTCCTGTTATTGCTTCCCGTATTTGCTGCACCTTTCGTCTGGGTTTGGTTCCCTGAAGGAACGGAACACGTGTTGCACATGCCTTGTGGAAGAGCTTCGTGGATACTGAGGTTGTGCATAGCCCGGGCACTGGCAAAAGAAGAGGCCACCTGCAACCCACTACTCGCCAGCTGGCAAAGCCCGCATGGCCATTTTTGAGTGAACTGACGTGTGACGTTTTTACAAGATGCGCGCACCCCTCTGCCCTCTGCCACATCGGAGGTTCATAGCAGTGTTTGGTGAGACAAGCACAGCTAGGTCGAGGAGTTTCTTCTGGCTCTGGCAGATAGCCCAGCACTTGGCCAGGCTGTGAATTGTGAACCAACCCCAGCCGTGATGAGGTTGTTGCAATTTATTGCTGCCCTGTGACATCTTGTGCTTGAGCTGCGCAGCTGTGAGCTCAAGGTTTCCAGGAACTTCTCAATTCAAAGTCTCCTTCTCAGATGCTCTATGGAGCCGCAAGGCTTCAGGATTTGCTGTCGGAGAATAGAGCGTCACATGCTTCTGATCATATCCATAGGAAGCAGAGTACCTGAGAAGATGTAGCAACAACACAGTTTGATAGGTGCTGCGTTGGACTCAGAGACGGCAGCTTGCTTGGCATAGGGTTTGCTAGTCAAGAGAGGTTGCCCTCTATTTTGAACATGATCTAGATTCTAGCCCCCTTTCTCTATCACAAAAATTCCTTCGCCTGCCTTGCTATTCACTACGCTACTATACGATTCCGGACGCATCATCACATGATTTTGCTGGAGGCTACCGGCAGCTGCCAGGCTCCTGTCCAGTAAGAAGCAGGCTTGACCAGCGGTTTGGGTAGTGCAGGGTTTCTGGGGTAGATCATTGGAAATAGAGCGACTTCAGGGTAGTACTAGTACTGAGCTGTGTGGTGGCTTGTTTTAGATTTCTGTCCCTGAGGCTCATGAGTTTTCTGTCAATCTCCTGTGCGCGAAACAACAACTCCACGAGCAGCCTATGAAAGGCTGTCTGGTCAACGCGTTCACTGGTGGAAGTTATGGGCATGCAGCCCGGAGCTTCATGCACAGGTCTGAACGCAAGGATACCTCATGTAGGTAACATGCTGCTGGCTTCTTGCAAGCTTATGTTGATCACTCGGGATCGGAGTGGTCTAGGGTCGTCCATCACGTGGAAGCCGGAAAGAAACCTGCCTGCTCCTTGCCTGAGGCCCTCGCTTTGCGGACATTTGTCACAAGGCACTCCTTACAGATCATCGTGGGTTGCTCAGATATGCGGCAGTTTGGGTGCATAAGTTCAAGCTTCTGATGTCTCAAAGTTGTCGTGTAATTCGTATTGGCATGCACCGGCTTTGAGTTCCTTCTGAAAGTGTTCATCTTTCGGAATGCTGGAGAAAGGAGTGAACGACATTTCCTCATGTCTTTTGTTTGGCCCATCGAGGGTACACACCGAGGGCCAGAACCCCTGACCTCGGCCGCCACACTGCGCGCGTCCACCCAGCTTCTGCGGGCAGGGCTGAGGCGCAGTTCTGCTATTTTTGTGGCACAGGGTTTGAGGATTAAGGTGGTTATGCAACAGGCCAGCCTCTGTCCAGGCTACAGTATGCCAACTAGTCGGAGTCGAGGTTAAAGTTTTCAGGTTGTGGGTGGTTGGTAGTCCCTCCAGAGGTTAAGACATCTTGCAGTAAATTACAGCATGGTAAGCCAATCTTGTTAAACTGTTAGGCTTGGACGTTTGGGCGTGAAGCATCTCACAATATCGGTCTGATGTTTAGCGGTAGGCCTTGCTGCCCAGCGCTGGCGCGATGCCTTGCACAGCGCGCTGCAACCGCAGCAGGCTTGGGTGCAGGCGCCTCGGGTGCAAGCTGGAACCCTAGATTGCGTTCAGAGTAGTAACCTTACCCTCCGTGTCACGGCCGGGAGTGAGTTGTTGCTCTGAAGCCTATAGCATATGAAGAAACTGTAGTTCGAGTGTTCTTTGCAGCAATGGCTGGTGACGAGTACATGTAGCTGTCGTGAAGATGGTGGTGCTGAACAGTTTCTCCACGCGAATTGGAAGTCCTTCAATTTTGTCAGTGATGGGAGCACTTCCAGATCGATCTGTCTTGGGAATGACTGTTGCATGGAGCCATCTTAATTAGCATCCCAGGATAGCAAGCTCTTCCCTGCTTGACAGAATGTACGTTACAAGGGCCGTGTCAAATCCAATGTATCTCCAGCTGTCCCGCCAGATGTCGATGATGACGCATTGGAGGAAGAGGCCTTTATCAGCAGTTTGCCAGCCACCTTAGTGGCCCTTGGTTTTGAGAGCCCAAGTTGCCAAGTCCCGAGCTCAAAAGCACACCAACCTCATGGAACCAATTGCAAGCAATCGGTTTGACAAGGCAGATTCAATCCTGTGAGGAGCGCCAGGCAGCCCGGCTGCTGCTGCGGGAACTGCTTCGTTGCCCTGGGCCGGGCCAACCATTTTCCAAGTCTCAAAATGTCCTTGGACTGCTTGGAGCCTGCTTGAAGTTGATCACTCCTGCTGCCGTCGCACGTCATTTGTTTGAGCGCAGGCTTCCTGCCGATGTGCTGCAAGCTCAGCCAAGGCAGTCGATCATTAAGCCTCAGGCGCCCCAGTTACGGTAGAAGTCATCAAGATCCTTGTGCAGTGACCTTCCGAGCTGCCAAGGCTGTCATCATTGGTGGAGTTTTCTGCTGGAGGAGCGGCACAGGAGGCTGCTAGCTGCTCTGTCTTCTGAAGTGAACCGTAGTTGCAGATGGACTCATCTGAAGTCACATACAACAGACTCCTGCTTGCAAGCCAGGGCGTGAACCAGGGCGCAGCTGTCCTTGACAACCTCAGGCCTGCTATGCAAGCCAGAGGTTTCAAGGTCTAGGTGACCTGCGGCCCAATTGATGTAGCCTGGACCACAGAGTTGCAGTGGCACACTGCAGGCACGTCACTCGAATGGATGCTGCAAATGAGGCATGGAATTTGCCAAAGCATATCTGTAAGCAACCAGTAATTGAACCTGACGTTCTGCTTACAGGCGCACAAACGATGCATGGAGCTAAGATGCCAGGGCTTTGCATGTCTTTGGCTCACAAAAGCAAGCAGTTGTAGGTATGGTTTCAAGGAGCCCTAGGCTGACAGGTTAACCAACAGCCTAGGCATCTCCCGGATCAGCGGCTCAGCTTCGGAGGAGGAGCTGGTGCTAAGGCCACAGCCAAGCTGGATGCTACCATATGCTACCATCCACCAGACTTCCAGATAGTATACTCATTCTCGGAAGTAGCCGCCGGAGCTAGACATGTTGGTGGGCTTGATTTGTCTTGGCAAGGCTCCGTGTCGCTACACGCCTGGTGCTGCGCGCACCAGGCCGGATGTGTTTTACTTGTGTTATGAGATGAGGATGTTTGGAGCATTTCATCACAATCTGCTGTTTTTTTGGCCTTGCGACGTACTGGATTTCAACCTGGTCTGGAACGATGCAGTCAAGAAACTCGTGAAGTCCACCCATTCAGCCATCACTTGTGTCCAATGCAAGCTTCTATTCCACTGTGTGGATACTCAAGGATCTTGTCACTTGCACTTGAGCTGTGCTTTTTGTTTCTTCGCTTGCAGCAGCTGGAATCTGGAAAGCAGGCGCATCTTTGCATCACAGCGCTCTGCTGCTGGGCCTGGACCCTAAGATGAAGGCGGTTGACACATCCATGGTATGAGATTCAGCCCCAGACTCTCAGGTAACCTTCCTCAAGAGCCCTTCACGACCTGCCAAAAGACGAGTCACCAAAGATCTTTGTCACCTTAACATTTTCTGGCAATTTGAGCAGAGTCTCAGGCCAATGTCAACCGGAAGTCTCCTTAGGTCTTCTGGGAGGTCAGCTCGGGGAGCCTCTGCGAGGCAACTGTTTGCCAAACGGGAGTTGATCCAAATTATCGAGTCGCATATTGGGTTTTATTTCATAAGGATAGTTACAGGTTCATGAATAGTAATAGCAATATTAGCAATCATCGGCTTTGACTCTTCATGTAGAAGTTGCTAGGTGACGCCTACAAGCAGCTCCGCCAGATTCTCCCATTGCTTCAAGGACCATCTCCACAGATCCTGCACGAGTACCCTTCATGCTCAGGAGAAGCAAGGACTAACCACCAGAGGATCCGAAGCTTTGACAGCTCAGGACCCATAAGCCTTACACCTTGAAGTCTCGCAGCTGCGCTCAAATCGAGTAGCATGGAGTCTTGTAGTCTCCCTGAGTCTCCCTGCCTCAATAATCCTGCACTAATCTCTAAGATTCGTTGGCCAGGACCCGGCGTGGACCAGATCAGGAAGGCCTGGGGCAAAGCTTGATTGCAGATTGGCATTGCTCGCATCATCGTTGCTACTCATTATCGGTACCAGCATTTTGTCATTATTATGCTGCTGATGATGATTATTGCTATTCTCATTCTCACTAAAGTATCAGGCAGGAGTCCACACTGAAAATAGCAGTGCAGCAGCTGGACTTCTCCTCACAAAGGGAAGCCAAGGTTCCTTCAAAACCTAAGTCCCGTAGGCATAACAGAGTCAAAGGACTGCAGAACCCCACAACATCTTCCTTCACCGACTTTTCAGACTTGCGCGGATCCGAAAAAAAGACTGTCAGGCTTTTGACCTCGGCTGGGCGTACCTGAAGGAGCAAGGCGTGCCCCTGCGAAGGGGACGAGGGACGAGTCTCCTTTTGCTGCAGAGCTTCTTTGGGTTGTGAAGTGTAATTGAGCAACAGTCGAAACTCCTTAAAGGGGGTTACTTAGGGGATTATGTAGGGTAATATAGGGGACTACTATAGGGGTCATTAAGGGGGATACTAGGAGTCTGGACTCGTAGTGGCCGTAAGCCCACAGACACGAACTTTTGGAGCATGATAGCTGGCATGGTAGGATGGTCTGCAGAGGTGGGGAGTAGAATGACGGGCACCACAGCTTGAGAGCCAAAGGAGACTAGCAGATCTTGCGCTTAGATGTCGCACATGTGCGCTCGTTTTGTGGCATCATGAGATCCTGAAATGTTCACAAAACATTGCTCCCAATAATGAAGTTGCATGCCATGGCAGCATGGGTTTTCGAGCTTTTTCGAGGTGAGGCCATCGACTCTGGCGAGTACAGCCCCAGGCTGCGATCGTTTTTCTGAGGTCTTGATCCTCCGTAAGGAAACAAGTGGATTTTCGTGCGTTGATGTCCCAGACTGTCACGTCATTCACTTGAAATCAAGTGCGGATGGCCATTTGATGCTTTCCCGCTTGAACGGCATAAGAACAGGCTTTCACGGATGTAACACTTTGAAGACAAGCCGTGAAGGGAATCCTCGATCCGTGCTGCGTGGCTCTGCTTTGGCCTTAAGTTCGGGTGGTGGCTGTCTGGTTCCTTTGCCCACGCGCCGATTCTCAGAAATCACCGTGATCCACTAGCTAGAATCTAGCACCAGCAGAAGACAAATCTGCGATGCAAGCTCAGGTGCAGATGCGCTGAAAACACGGCGTGCAAGGCATGTGCAGCTGGCAGATGGCTGCGCGTTTGGGGGCTTGTTGCGGTCCTTCATATTCTTGCAGTTTTTCATCCCAAGCCTATGTTGAACAAACAGGTGCTGATTAGTGTTTCAAAGCAACCTTGGCACAGGTTGGAGACTTCTGCGAGAGACCCTCCGGTGCCAGAACGCAGGACCCTCGCGTCCGCTCCAACACACGGGTGAACCACACGTGGCAGGTACGTGGTTGGTGGTGTGATCATTAATCAAGTCTTCAGAGATGAGGTGGTCCCTGGAACTTCATTGTTCGGTCAATGGCACACTAGCCATCGTAGATAGGCGTGCCAAGTGTTGCATGCTCAGCAGTGACGGCAGTTCTCAGGTATCCTGCAGTAGCTGCAGACCAGCCACATCTTCAGGATGTCTATCTTTGCAGGACCCCTTGCGCCTCTGAGCAGCAGCTGTCTGGCAAGAGTCTCGGTGGCTGGCTGCATTTTTCGTTGCTGAGTTGAATATGAGGTTCTTCCACAATTTGTAGCGCTTGCCCTGGCATCTGAAATCGTAACTCAACATAGCTGGGGCACTCGCACGGAAGGTTCGAGAAAGAATGTGCTGAACGCCCCTTAGTAAGCACTTGCCTGAACTTTCAAGTCTTGCATCATCCCTCGCTCCTTCCCTTCGCTTGCAGACGCGGATGAGAATGCTTGGGTGCAGGCCTGGCCTGAGCATGGGAAGGTGTGGGAATTAAGTTTTGAATCTTGCAGTTAGGTCTTTCTACTGGCGGGAAGTACTGTCTGCAGTTTGCACTGTGCTGGATGCATCGTGCACGCCTCAAACCAAGAAACGTAAAGGCGTCTGACCGCGAGCAATCCTACATTGCTACATTCACTCGCCTGTCAAGGTGGTGAAGCGACTGTTCACTGAGGCAGCTGAGGAGGTCTGGCCATGCCCGGTGGAATATGTCACCGAGCAATGTGAATTTTACGAGTCCTTTCCAATTTGTCGACACAGTACCCGTAGTCTCTAGCGGTTTCCGCTCTTGCACCCTTTAGTTGTCTTGAAGCCCCGCAACCTCGTTTCCCAAACCATACTTTTCAAGAGCTCCCGCGTCCTCTGTGGGGCTGTCCAAAAACCATTGGAGGAATCCTTACTATATCAACGCGTACAACGAGCACAGTAGCATAGCCCAGAAATGCCCTTTACCCGCAAGTCAACGACAGTTTCCTGGCCAAGGTCTGACAGCCTCTAAAGATTTTTTACAGTTTTACAGGTGCTTGATAGTTGTTGCTACTCGTGCTACCATGCCTCTTCTCATTGCTGCATGTAAGCCCATGCTTTTCATTGTCCCTGTCCTGGTCAGCATAGTACCCTCACCATTATGTAGGTAAACTTCCCCTATTTTGGGAACAGTAAGTTTGACCAAGTCCCATGTAAATGCATCGCATTGTTAATTCTGCTGCCAGGAAGAGCCCCCCGCGAAGAGAAGGCGATTAGAGGAGATGGAGGCTTCTGCTTTATGGATCCTTTCGCTGATCTGACAAGGTATATGTTGGAGATTACTCTCTTTTGTTGGAACTGGCATCTTGAAAGACTATTTGGGAGCTATGTAGGGCTGCATACAACCTCGTTCATAGCTCTTCCTAGGGTTCGCGTGTTTCTTAACAAGAGTGCATGGTGCGATTTTTCCTCCACAAAAGATAGACTTGTGGGTAGTAAGCTCGCTGTGTGCTGCCTCAATCCAGAGCATGCATGCTCACCTGTTTTCTTGCAAGTAGTGAATCAAGTTCCCACGAGCCCAAACAAATGTCAGTTTGGCTTGAACAATGAAGTGACAGTGCTTCTCTGCGCCGAGCCCTGCCTCGTTTCAACCCGTTTTCTCGAGATGATGCCTGTCGCCATCTCCATGTTCTTCTTGTTCCTGCGGGCAATCCGGCAATCCACCGTCAAGGGGTTGAGGGAGCTCAACGACTTCACCCGAATCAGGTTGAAGGTAAGGTGGACAGGAAGAACTACGCAATTCATGTGTGGAAAATTTCCACACAGTGGGTGGGCTCCTCGCGGAGGACCACAAGGCCGGAGACCATGGTCACAATCCCCCCTGTGAGGGTGATCCTGAATGTGATTAGCAGGGAAAGGACAATCCATAGTCGGCGTGAGGAAATCATTCAGGCTGTGAATGATGCGGGCCCACACATTGGGGTGGTCATGCGTATGTCTGAATGGACGTTGTGATCCACAGCCAGCCCAGGAGAAATGTGCAGAATTTCAAGGACCCGAACGAGGTCTTATAAAAGCTTGCCAAATGCACAACAGCACCGCGGTAGCCCGGCAGAAGACTGAAAAGGAATTGGCGATGCATGAGGACATCCATCTTACCAAGCAAGTAAATGTCAGAGAAGAGGTGAGGCAGAATCAAATCGGTCAAATCATCTGCCATGATGGGAGCCAGAGAGTGATGACAGGAAAATGCAAGTTGGGGAAATAAAGGATTGTGAACGGGAAGCCGTGCAATGCCAGTGCAGCGGGATGACTGGAAGCGGGCTCCCCGCCAACTGAGACGGAGCCCCAGATCAAAATCCAAAGCAAAAGGAACACTTCAAAGAAGACATGCTCATGGCATGCAGGGACGCGCGTCTTGTCGACATGTTTTGGTTGCCAGTGCCAGCTGCAAAATCCATGAAATATCAGGTTACGTTGAAGTGCGACATATTGGGTTGAGAGTGTTGAGACAGCAGGGTCATCTTGAACTTGCAGCTCAGCCGAAATGGCCATCGCCGACTGCAAGTGCCACTACGCATTCAGAGGCGCTTGGTGTTTGATGGCGTTGCAGTAAATGGCTCGGCTTTTGGAAGAGGCATTGTTTTCAGAGCAGGCGGACCAAGGAGACTCACGATGCAGGTGACTGCAGGCAAGTTGCCCACCAGGAAGCGAAGGGCAGAACGCAGATTAATGCAGAGAATGCAGAGCGCGGACCGCGTGGTTTTGAAAAATCACTCGCCTTTACGGCAGGGCTGGTTATAAAAGCCCCCGGACGAACTTTGGATGCCACCTTGACGAGGACATGACTGATCTGATGCAGCTAACATGCGAGTGATTTTGGTCACGAACTGAGAAGTGCACTTGGCAGGGTCAAGCAAAGTAGGGCCATTTTCAACAGCACGGACGTGGTGATTAGCCTGGAAGTGCGCCGCATTCAGAGCAATCTATGGTACAACCAGTGTCGTGATATCAGACCATAAGGATGCTGTGAAGTCTGCTGGAGCAAACAATGATAAGAAAACTTGTCACTTGCCTGTATGCTAGGGAGGAATCAGTTATGCTGAGCTGACCCCTCAAGGCAATAGGGGCACCCAGTTGCACCAAAAGGCAAGAGCGGAGATGAAGGCTGCCAAGAAACAATTGTGCTGAGGCTCCGTGTTGTAAGTAATATCTGTAGTTTTGCTGACCGCCTGGATGCGCAGAAAGAGGTGTGTCAAAAAATCAAGCTAACACGCCAATTCTTTTGAATTCACATTGCCAAACAAGTTCAATAATTTATTTCTTGTTTGCTGCCTCTTGGCCAGGACTTGGAGACTTCGGCAATCCAAGCAGCCCCGCAAATGCACAAACTCCAAGTTAGCGGAGCCCTGCGGCGTTGGTGCATTGCCGGGATCTAAGGCGATCATGCAGTTGACGTGTCGTGCAGTCTCTGAAGTTGTGAAACATCAGCAGATACTGCAATCATACTTGAATGTCATCTGCGGTGCAATTTGGTGATTTTTTGTCCGATTTTGTACGTGCCCTTCATCGATAAATCAGGACTTGCGCTGCACAGAACCTAACTCTCAGGCCTAAGCCCAGATTGCATATTGTTAAGGCAGTTGCAACCTTGGCGCTCGAGGCATGCGCAGGCCTCAGGGACTGCGGTTTTGTTGCAGAGAGTTGAAGACATGGAGCGAAGCTTTCAGTTCTGAATTGTCTGTTTAGGCAAGAACGGTTGGTAGTTCTTACAATACAGATGTCATGCCTTGCAGCGGAGCGGGCATTTGCAGAACATCCTTCTTTGCCCAGGGCATCCCGTATCTCTATGCATGCTTACACCCTGTACAGTAACACGCATTCGGGTTCCTGAGTGCCGCTGAGTGCCTTCGCCAGATGATGCCCAGGTGCTTTGCTGGGTGAATCTGGTGACATACAAGGTGGGAAAATGTTATTTTGGACCGCTGTCACTCACCTCTCAAACCCTTTCGGGCTCGAACGTTGTGTTGTGGTTATTCAGCAGCCTGAGCTATTGAAATTGCAATCAACCACCGGATCTGTGCACGGCTTTGAGGCAGCCTGGCCTTGCTTGCAGCAAGCAGACGCTGGCTTCTGGCCAGCTTCCAGGACCTGGCTTGTCGAATTGTGACTCGCCTCTCCTGAGCACGGATTTTGGACACGTCCAAGACCTTGCGAGGAATGGCTTCTGGGTCGGCGTGCGGCACTGAATTCCGTGGAGATGGTGTAGCCTGTTGCCAGAGTGAGAGCTAGAGTGTCCTTGTGTGTAGTAGCAGCGAGGTGAACGCCTAGCCACTGTCCGTTGGCTCCGTGGGAGGATGTCTGAGATGCTGCGGCAGGGAAACCCGGCAACCAGGCGTACGACAATCAGTACGCGATGCCTTGTCATGTTCAAGCCCATTACGCACTGCCCATGAGGCAGCCAAAGCTGTCGTTGCAGCTTTCATCAGTTCCTGTGGTTCCATGCGGTGTTTGTTGCTCAAGGTGAACAGGTTAGAAACGGTAAGCCATAGCCGTCAGCCCCCTTTTGGCAATCGGAGGATGCTTCCAGTTGAGGATGTCGTGGCTAGCCCATGGGGGGCAACCTGGATGCCTCAGCTAGCTTCTTTTTCCCGTCAGTCGGGCTCCGGAGTTTGTTAGGCATAGGGGGATTAGAAATGATAGGAAGCCTCTGTGTCTCTTGCTTGAGGCCAGCCTCTTTTTGACATGCTGTGCCATCATCGCGTCTGTGGGCTTTGTCTTGGCACTGGTGGAGGAAAGCCCGAAGGCAGGCTATTCCAATGCTCCTACGTCCCACCTCATTGAGTGCGCGGACTCTACAGACCTGCTCTTCTCAGACCTCTTCTCGGATGGGACCGGTTTGGGATTGCTAGAACCGCTTTGGCGGCTTTTCACCCCTGAGGGCGCCTTGTGGACGCTCCTCACGGGCTGGGACCCCCGAGACCATGCCTCCTCCCTGGGGTTCTCTGGAATGTTGGAAGCCATCGCAAGCCTCATTGCCACCGCCCTGACCCTCTTTAACCATGCTATGGGGGCCCTTCTTCGCCTGATCTTCCCAAGCCGGCGCAAGGGCGCCAAGGGTGGCAAGGGCGAGACAGGAAGCACAGCACACGAGAAGATTGAGATGACTTTCCTCCAGGAAGCCCACGCATACTTCGGCTATGTGCGCCTCTTCTGCCTAGGCCTCGTCCGCGAATACATTGTCCGCGCATGTGCATTCTTCCTGAAGGATGAGATCTGCGTCCGTTACATGCAGCGAGAGAAGTGGAGTGTCGGTTGGACTGATTTCTACTTGCAGCATATGTACAAACTCTACGTAGACTGCTTTGCCCGGCCGATCGCTTCCGCTCCGGATGCTGCTGTTGATGTCGTGATCAGGGAGCGTGCTGGCGGAGACTTGTTTGGCCCACTTAATGAGCTGAAGCTCACGAAGAAGACGCGGAAGTGCGTGAACCTTTCGTCCTACAACTACCTCGGCTTTGGTGGCGTTGATGAGTAGCTTGGCAGCCAAGACTTCATCTTGCTAAGCCTGTATCGGCTATTGTGATGCAACAGAAGAAGGTCTGGATTGATGTTCTGCCCAGGTTTTGCACTCCAGTGGCACGAAAGGCCGTGCGTGAGATGGGCTGGTCCACGTCCGGAACACGCACAGAGGGTGGAACCAAGGAGTGACCGCACCGCAGAGCTGTTTTTCACTTCTCTGATCTGGCTCTTTGTTCTTGTGTCTTGGTAGGACATTCACCGCCAGCTCGAAGATGAGGTTGCGGCATATCTGCAGAAGGCATGCTTCTTAGAGTTATCAAAGAAAGCTGACCCGGAAAGGACTGAGCTGCGGTGAACGGTCAAGCCTTCGCTAGGAAGATGCCCTCGTGCTGGGCATGGGCTTTGCCACCAATTCCACGATTCTCCCAGCTCTCTTTGAGGCCCGCAATCTTGATCAAGTTACCGGTTGCCAGTGTGAATGCTGCAATCTGTTGCTGCTGCAGCGAGTAGAGTGGGGATGGATGGCGCGCACCACAAACTTTTGTCTCTTTCTAGTATCCGCCGTCAACACTTTGGAAACATAATAAGCATCTTTCCAACTTGTGGAAGGAGGCTTCCGATGCACCCTTAAGCTTTGCTTCAAACCTGGTCAGCCAAGGCGAACGCCAACGGTGGGGGCATCTTGGTCTTGAGTGACGAGCTCAACCACCGATCCATCGTGGAAGGCCACAGCGGATTATCGAATTCGTTATCAGATCCGTGAGCAGAAATGCAGATCAACTCCGGGCTAATTCCCTGGACCAGAAGCACACACGCACGAGTTGGAGGAGTTTGAGTGCTTCCAGCCCTCATCACACCAGCTAATTGAAAGGAATTTGTGCTCCGGTAATTGTAGCGTTATTCACACCTCAAACGTGATTCAGTTCTGGGCGTCGAGAGACCGAGCTGAATTCAGCAAGCAAAAACAGCGCATGTCGAAACTTCAGGTACCCCCACCACTCGCAATTTCTGCTTCACCCCTCAAGAAACCCCATTTTCCTGTCCCGATACATCTCATGTAGCAGAGGCGTGCGCCTATCTGGCGCTACTGTGCGAGCTTTCGCCCACAATGAGATGACTGCCTTGGAAGGGGAGCTGCAGAAGGCCATAGAAAAAGGCCAACCAGGCAGGGCTTCTGAAGATAAGCCTTCTCTGGCACTGTGGACCCAGCTTTGCAACGTCTCTGCTTGGGGATTCGCTTCGCACTCCCTTCTGCAGTTTGTTCCGCAGCAAGGCAGTGGAAAGCCCTGGCGCAAGATCTTTGTAGTTGTGGAAGGCATCTACTCCATGGAAGGCAGGGGACCAGTAGACACAAAGCCACCTTGAGTCTTCGAACGTCGGGACCCCTACCGTGGGCAATAGGCTTGCAGCACTGCGCCAATGCCGTGGTCGGTGTTAAAATACAAAGCACAGGTGACTTCTGCCGCTTGCGCGAGATAGTGACTTTGAAGAACAGGCTGGAATGCGGCACCTGCACTTAGATTCCACGTGCACAGATGCAATGCTTGTGGCCGCCACATGCCTGCTTCTTGCAGGTTTAGATGCGAGCTTCATGCTACATGCGAGTTTCTTGATTCAACAACCCCTGATTTGCAGGTATGGCGCCTACCTGTATTTAGATGAGGCACACTCCATTGGTGCTGTGGGCGCCACGGGGCGTGGCGTCACCGAGCTCCTGGGAGTACCCACTTCTGAGGCACCCGAGACTGATAGAACTTGCAGATGTGGTTCTAGTTTGGGGGACATGACAGGTGGACATCATGATGGGCACCTTCACCAAGTCCTTCGGAAGCGCTGGTGGCTACGTTGCAGCTTCCAAGGAGCGCTCCAGCATTTCGTTCGGGGGTGAGGCCGAAAGGATTTGTTTTGGTGCATGGGGCAGCTTCCCACTGTGAAAGTGGAGGCAGTTTCCAAGTTAAAGACGATAAAGTCCAAGCCTCCCGCTGTGATAGTGTTGGCGGTTAAGCATGTGGACTGACACCCTAGCAACCGGGCATTGGCCAGGAAGTCATCGCTGCCCTTCGCAGGGGCGCGCCAGGAAGTGTGTGTCTTGAATCGTTCATTAGTGATTTCAAGTGCTGTCAATGCTGCAAGATGCAGATACTCGCAACTCGACTAGTCCTGCCGCCATGCTCCTCTTGCAAATTCCTGCAAACACGATCACTCGTTTTCGGCTGCTTCGTCATGCGGTTGTCCATATTGTCTCGTCGCCGCTGCTGTATCTTCCAGCTTCTCTGAATTAAGCAACTTCACCATTTCTGTTGTTGTTGGCTGTGCTCTCATGCAGCAGCAACACTAGGCGCAGTGCGTAAGACTGCAAACTGGAGCTGCTCCTCCGACCGTGCCGGCAATTCCAGCTGCGCTGCTGCGGGGGTCAGTCGCTGCTGCTGCCGTCACCACTGCCGCTGCCACCAAATCCAAAGAATCACTTCTTCGCCAACAGTGGCATTGTAACCGGCTGTCTTGCCTAAAGCCATACTGATGTACTTCGATGTACTTGCAGCTCGAGGTTTGCCTGCGGAATGGCCCCGCCTTGCGCGGCCCAGGCCATCCAGGCTCTACGCGTCATCTCCGGCAAGGAAGGCAGGGTGGAGCTCTGAGCTCTGCGCTGCCACAGTGCTTGGAGCATGTGCTGAGGAAGTAGGGTACTGGGAGCATGAAGGTGCATACTGCATCTAGCGTAAGCCAGGAGGTCTGTTGCAGAGAGTTCTTGGTATCATGGGGCCTAGTGTGCACGGTTGCGGCTCTCATGTTTGAATGCTGATTTGCGTACGAGCGCTGCTTGCTTTCTTTATCGGATGAATGCTTCTGAAAATGCGACCCCTGCCAACTGGGCGGTGGATGCGGTGGAAGGTGGCGACACTGGGGCCCGCAAGCTGGGTGCCATCAAGGAGAACGCCAATTACTTCCGCGAGGCCCGGTGCCCGCTGCCTGTTCGGAAGCGTTGCCTGCACCGTGGGCCATACAGGAGCTGAGCCGCCGTGGCTTCAAGGTCCTGGGAGACGTGGACTCCCCAATCATCCCGGTGATGTTGCACCATCCCTGGAAGATGGGTGCCTTCTCCAGACGCTGCCTGGACCGTGGCATTGCAGTGGTTGTTGTGGGCAACCCTGCGGTGCCCATCCTTTACGAGCGAGTGCGCTTCTGCATCTCCGCAGCTCACACCATTCCTCAGTTGTCTGAGGCCATCACACAGATCACCGCAGTGGGACAGGAGCTTGGTGTGCTCTTTGAGCTGGCAACCTCCAAGCAGGAGCTGGAGGCTCGAGCAGCCAAGGACCAGGCTTATGCCTCTTGGTTGCGCTCTGCGCCACTCGTAAAGGCCGTTGATGCTGCGAAAGCAGTGGACTGGCAGCCTGAGCCATTGTCACCAGCCGCTCCTGCAGAGGGCAGCTTGTTGTCGTCGCTGCAGGAAGCCTGTGCTAAGCCTGAGAAGGCTGTGCCTGCCAGTCACGAGTTCCGGTTGATGGACCCGCTGGGTTACGCGGCCTCACCGCTGGAGGCCGCATTCGAAGCCACCGAGGCAGCGATGGACCATTACGGCTTTGGAGCCTGTGGCCCTCGAGGCTTCTATGGTGGTGCCCTACCGCATTTGGAGCTGGAAACTGCTCTCGCCAACTACCTCGGCTGTGAATCCGCCATCGTCTACTCCGCCGGTGTGACCACGGTCTCTAGTGTCATCCCTGCCCTGGTGCAAACAGGAGACAAGGTGATTGTGGATTCCGAGGTGCATCTTGGATTCCGCGCCGGCCTTCGCCTGTGCAAAGCTGATGTCACCTGGGTTCCCCACAATGACCTCTTTGCCATCGAGAAGGCCCTTGCCGCTAAGTCTACTAGAAGCCTGGAGAAAGGCCCCTTGCTCGAGCTGGTAGAGTGTTCCGAAACCTCTCTTGGTTTTCTGGTTGTCACGTGGTGTGCTGTCGTCTAGTTTCTCAGCCCCTTGAGGTGGCAAGGAGTCCAAGGAATCCAGGAGGACTTTCATCATGGTGGAGGCCATGAACCAACGCACCGGGCAGCTGGCGCCTCTGGCAGAGCTTGTGAAACTGACCCTCGCTATAATGACACTCTTGTTTTTTTGAACGGCTAAGATGACTTTGCGGCAATGTTGGCCATCGGGTTTAGGACGAAGCTAGGAATCAAGTCCCCAGGAAAGAAAGATATGGAGCCTTGCTCGTGCTCGACGAGACCCTGTCCTTTGGCTGTTTGGGCGAAAATGGCAGGGGTCTCACAGAGCTCCAGTCCATTCCATCAAAGAAGGCAGGGAAAGCATTACAAATCAACATGAACGTGCACCTGGCATGATGCTTGCTGGGTGGCAGGTGGATGCGATCCTGGGCTCGCTAGAGCATGCCACTGCAGGGGTAGGCAGGGCTGTTTTCCAAAGAGGGATGTAGTTTCGCTGGTGGTGCTGTCAAGTTCATTGTGGTAATCAGGTTTGAAGTGCAGTCATTATGCGCTGCCAAGCATTTGACAGCACGCTTTGAAGGCTGCCTATCGACTCATGTTTGCCCAGCTTGCAAAAGACATTCCTCTAGCAGAAAGACATGCCAGAAGAAAAACAACAATGCTCCAACGAAAGTCCAGAGAACCAGAGAGCACACGACTGGTGCTTCTCTGTCACCAACACCAGGCGGCTTTTGCGCGGGCCGAAAGGGTCTCGTTGACCACCAAAGGCCATGTCTGCTGTACGTTGCAGTTTGGGATTGTAAGTTGTAGGTTTGTTTTTTTTCATCCCTGGATGGCAGCCGGATTGAAAAGCATCTTAGTGTTCAGATGCGAGGCTTGCCGGAGCTGGCTACTGCTTCTCTGCATCATGCCCCCCGCTCCTTGGACAAACTGGAGCGTTGTAGGTAGGTTGGGTCGCGCAAAACATTCGTCCTAGTTAAGGAAGGACCTAAGGAGCATCAGCTCTCTTACTCAGGTCGGCATGCTCTGCGGCAATGGCAACCGTGCAAGACCTGGCTTCTGCAGAAGGCAGAAGTCGTCGTGAGCGTCTAACGGCCGCTGCAGCAAAGCTGCACCAAACTCTGGCCTCTATTGCTCAGACAGCAGACTCTCCAGTGGAACTGCTGAGCAGTTCCGAATCCTTTGTTCAGCAACTTCGGTGGAAGCGTCCTGACGAAGCAGAGCAACAGCTGCTGCAGCTGAGCCGGGCCCTCGCCCAGGACGGGCTGCGCGCGCAGGTCTGCTCGCCGGGCCTGTGTGGCTCAGAAGGAGCTTTCGATGCTCGGCTGAAGGCACCGGATGCAGCGCGGCCTAGCCTGCGCTTCTGCTGCTCAGCGGAGCATTCTGAGGAGGATATCTCCAGACTGGGGGATGCTCTGCGGAAAGCTTTGCATTTGTGAGTCTCAATCTTCCAGCCTACCGAAGTGTAGCTGCTTTTTGCTGGGAGGCCTACACACTTGTGACCTCATTTTACTGATCCAGCGCTATCGCATTACGTTACTTCAGTGCAGCCACAACAGTAACCATAGACTGAGGGATCCTCCCAAAAAGGAGTCCTACATCCAAATTCATGCTTGTAGTGTACAGTGCCGTGTCACCGTGCCAAGTTAGCAAGCGAGCTACCCCGCGTACATTTTGCTTCGAATCGTCGCAATAGTCATGGCATTGGTGGGAGACAGTGGGTACTGCAGGAGGCTGCACTGGTTTATGCTTGAATGTGCAGTCACTTTAGTTCAGGCAACGTAAAGGATTAGCCTTTAGCCGAGCGCAGCCCAAGGTCTTTGATGACCGCTCTTGGCTCCCACGCCCACAGAGCATTGGAGCTGCTGCTGGCTTGGGACTTGGAGCCTTTCGGGATCAGCAGATTGATGCCACCTGGGCATCCTTGTTGAGCGTTGCTTGTCCACGCTCGTGACACATGCAAGGAGCAGCCGGCGGATGCAGGTGCTGAAGTGGGAGATTTGGTGGTCAGCTCAGGGAGCTGCAGGGCCCCATGCAGTGATATTTGGCCCAAAAGTTTGTCCGAACTTCATGGTGGCTTGTTCTGGGTGAGACACGGGTTTTGTTAGCTGCGCAGGCGTTCAGAGACGTTATGTCACTTCCCAAATTTTGTTCGTGAGCTCTGTGGTCAGGCATAAGGTGGGGCAGGTTGGCAAGGGGGTGACTTGTGAGTTTGTGGCATGCAATCCGCGCGCAAGCCTGAGCCATTCTGGTTCTGGGACTGTCCATAACTGTCCAGCAAAAGAAATACATCGCGTGAATTCCGACTTCCGTGCGCCGCTTGTGACAGTAGGCCTTCATCAGTTGCAACGAAGTACTGCATCCGCTCGTTGCCTGCAAAGAGGGTGTTCCCAACTGTTGCCATTCTTGGCCCTGCAGCCGTTTCCAGGTACCGAGTTGAGCAATCATGGGCGCCTACAAGTACCTTGAAGAGATGTGGCGCCTGAAGCTTGGAGGATGAATCTGTGCTGGCGCCCTGTCACGATGCTTGTAGCAGAAGAGGCTGTTTAGGATCCATTAAAAGAGAACCCCACTCTCTGGATCGCAAGTTCGAAAGTTTTGAGGCAAGAAGCAGTCGGATGTCATGCGTTTCCTTGCGCGCCTGCGCAACTGGGAGTGCGAGACTTACATTTTGCTGCGATCATGGGGTGGCCATAAGCCAACAAGTCTGATCATCATAACTTTAGGATATTTCTTTTGCAAGTGAGGCTTCGAGATCAGGGGGTCCTTTCACGTTGCTCGCGGCGGTCTTGATAGGAATCTCTCTGTGCCACCTATCTTCTTGTCAAAGGGACCAGCTTGGCTTGGTAACTTCATCTGCCATGTCCCGTGTGCGGATTGCGGGTGTGTGTAACCCAAGTGGAAAGCCACAGGTTCCGTCAGCTGCCGGCGGTGCACCGCTGCACCCGCCCCACGCGCCCTGACAAGGTGCTGTTGGGGATGGTTCCCACCACGAAACATCACTCAAGTTTCACCGTTTTGATGCGCTGTGTGGGTGGCATTCAAGCTTCACATGGGAAATCCTGGCCCTGTTCAGGCGCGCAAGGTGGGGTACAAGGCTGGAGCTGATTGAACACCTGTGGATAGCGATGCTTGTGTGGTGTGCAAGGACTGCGCATTGCGAAAACATTTCAGGTCTTATGTCAGGGTTGACGGGTGAGTGGGTGAGCAGGTGAGAGGAGCTGAGCATGACAATTAGCCATCCAAGTCCATTCCTCGGCACTTCCCCCTTCAAGGCCAAGCAGGGCTACTGCGTCTACCGTGTTCGCGTGAAGCGCGGCGACCGCAAGAAGCGCGTTGCCAAGGTGGGTGAGAGAGGATAGAGAAGCTGTAGAGAAGAGACCTGGCTATAGAGGATGTCGGCCAGAGCTGCCATGCCCATTGTGCATGAGGGCATAAGAGCTCCCTCCCATCCACCTTGCAGTGAGTTCAGGAAGTTGGGAAGCGGATTTTACTGCCTTTCAGTCTAGTCAAGTTTCAGTCCCTTGATCTGATGAAATTTGCAAACTATGCGTACAGACTGCCGCGGTACCAGGGCATCGTGTACGGCAAGCCTGTCAACCAGGGTATCAACAAGTGGAAGGTGCCTGTTGCCAGCTGTGCTGTCAAATTGCAGCTTATCACCGTAAAAGCACGTGACTTGCCAGAGCAGCCGTCTGTCTAACATCTTGATGACTTCGTGTTGTCCGTTACAGCTTCAGGCAGTGGCTATTCCTGCATAAGCTTGTGGACAGGCTGTCCGCAATCTCCGAAACATCGCGGAGGAGCGTGTGGGCCGCAAGTGCGGAAGCTTGCGCGTGCTGAACTCGTACTGGGCAATTTGTCGGCAGTGTTAAATCTTGCAGAAGTGGGTATAGCCGTCGTTTCCAATTCAGGGGCTAGGTTCCAGCCAACGTGCTAAAGCCATTTGAGATCTGTCAGGAATATCCAGGAACAGGAATCACTCCAGATCTCTGCAGCTCGGAGCCTGCTTTGCAGCTTCGAACCTCGCACTAAGGTAGCTCAGGATGCGGTGCACAAGTGGTTTGAGGCCAGATGCAGGGCTCTTCAAAATATGGGCCAGATGCCTTCCTTTTGAACGCCCATGATGCCCTCTCGGCCAAACTTGTCCGTCCATGCCGTCCATGTTGTGCACACTCGACCCAACATTTGCATCCCGGATATTGTGTGGGACCAGAGGGGCCAACATCCATACGCCCCTTAACACATCGCAACTCTTTGAAGCTTGCTCAAGCTCACTGGTGTATTTTTTCCAGTTTTACTCCAGGTGGTCATGGTGGACCCATTCCACAAGACAATCCGTGATGATCCGCGCATCAATTGGATCTGCAAGCCTGTCATGGACTGAGTTTCTGGTGTTTCTTGCACGATGCCATTATCAGGTCCACAGTACAGACCACCAGCACGAGAGCAGGCCACGCCTGCGCACCCAGGTCATGAAGCATCGTGAGCTGCGTGGTCTCACGGCCGCCGGAAAGAAGGACACGTGCTCTCATACCACCAAGCATCATGGATGTATGTCACATGCCCCTCTGATGTGCCCTTATGAGCAGAAGAGGCCCGCGGCCTCCTCAAGAAGGGCAAGCGCGCCACCAAGCTCCGCCCCTCCTACCGTGCTGTTTACCGTCGCCACTCCCTCATGCGCCTGCGCAGGGACCTAAGGCAGTATGAGTCGTCTGTGGGCATGTTCCCAGGGCTGCTAGCGAAGGTTCCTTTGCTCTTGCTTTCCTGTACTGCCGCTTTCTTTGGTCGAGCATTTTTCTAACTTGGTACCCTTCTCGAACCTTCTAGCTGCTTGCAATCCAGCACGACTTGAGTCTAACATGCATAGTGGGCCTCAGAATCCCACAGTTTTTCTGCAACAGAGCTTTCAGCTGTCCATACCAAGGCCGCTACCGCTAAGCAAAGACTACGCTGTCCTGACTTGGCGCAGTTCTCCTCACTGCCACTCCAGCCGAAGCCACCGCCTCTATCATTTTCAATTGTCTTTTTCTTATCGGTATGTCAAAGCCTGGATATCTTGTCCTGGGCTGTGGCATTCGGTTATTCTGGCAGTGATCGCAGGGACCTTCACCAGGCTCCCGTATAGGCAGCGACGTGCCAAGGTTAGGATCAGCTCGTCTTGATTGCTGGCAGTCTCTGGAGAGAAAGTCTACACGGTCACTAGGTGTGAGTGCTGGGCAGTAGTGTGGCACGGTCCGGCCTGTGTTTTGCTCCACTTTTTGCTTGCTGTGGCTGCCCTGCTGGCATTTTGTTCAGATTAGCGCCTTCTGAGAAGCACGCCAGCCCGAGAGAGCCCCACACACCCAAAAGCCACAGACGTGAACAAGTGTTCTTCTTTCTGCAAGCAATTCCTCGGTTCATGGGCTGCAGCTCTTCAGGAACCACGTCTCCGGTGGAGCCAGAAGGCAAACCCCGACTGTCCAAGCAGTTGAGCTTGCAATCAACTTTTCACGAGCCATTTCAAGGCTGTGCTGATCCAGTGGTCACGCTTCCCGGCACCCTGCTCTACGTGTCCTCTGCGCAGCCTGCGATCGCCAAGTGCTGAGTTGTTCGCCAGCGACGAGCTCCAGAACTGCTACCATTAATTTATATCTGCCAGAATCTACCAAAAACCAACATTCAAATTCTTCGCTGCCTTTGCGGGGTGAGGTTGTTCGCCGATTATCAACTGGACAAGGTGTTCTGCAGACAAATGCTCATCTGCCTGGACTGCCTGTTCTTCTGCTTCAGCTCCGTTGACGGGTGGCTGGGTTTGCAGAGATAGCGTGGATGGCTGTCGTCACCACTTGCAGGAGCTGTTGATGAAGACCGATCCGCAATCAGTTCGGCCAACATCATTGTCTCACTGGATGGGCATGTTGACGTGGCTTGGGGGTACATTAAACATCGTATTCAAATCTCCAACAAGTTGTTGTGTGAGCTGTGGCATGAGCTGCTTGGCCCAGATCTGTTGCTGCCCAATTCGTGAAGATTAGTTGGGAGAAGTATCCGGTCCCAAGGTGATCGAGGCGCCACTGCCACCAGAGAGCTTGCCTTTGCATTCGCAGTCAAGAACGTCGCTGCCACCAGCGAAGCTGGAGTTGGCAACGTGTGCACGACAAGAATTCATTTCTCCGCCGAGGCATTCGGCCACGCTTGCAGCCAGCCCAGCCACGCCTTCCCAGCCACACTCCTTTCCGGAATTCACGCCCCAATCCATGTTTCCCAGAGATCAGGGATCACGGCCGGAATCAACTCCTCTAGGGGAGTCGCCACTGTCACCTCTAGAGATCACACATCAGCTGCAAGACGCTTGGCATGGGAAGCAAAGGTTTGGGATGTTGCTTTTTGGTGCAGGCTTCTGCCATCTTGATTCTCTAGATCACCCTCTCAGGAGCGCGTGTGGAAGAATTGGTTGGATTCTGTTGCATGTTTAGTTTGGTGAAGAACTGCACAGATATCTTTGGAATGTCGCAATCTTGTTGGGTGCATTCCCTCGTTTGTGCTGTCGCTAAGGCAGGTTCCCAAGGACATGTAGCCTCAAATGCACGTCGGGCTGACTCAGCTGGCTGCCTGTCGCACCTGGGGCGTCACAGATAGAATTCCGAACGTCCATTACAAACAGGATGGAGCCAGAAGAAGGTTCAGTGTTTCTTGCTGTACGGCGCTTCTTGATTGAGGCGACCGGGCAGCATACGCACACAGCCTGTGGACGCCCTGGGACCTCACTTCGATTTCGCTGAGACCGATGCTCAGCAGGCTGCGTGCCTTTGCAATCAGAGCTGTTCTCTTTAGCCGTTCCTGTCATCCCAATTCTCTGCATCCTGATGCACTTGGAAGGAGGCCCCTGATGAAAACGAGGAGGAAGTAGAAGTCGAGGATTTCGAGGAACCATGCAAAGCTAGCCGACATAGTAGACCTGCTAGCCCCGCAATGCCTTGCATAGTGATGTAGACAGGACCATGGGGATGCTGCTGCAGCCAGGCCCGTACCAGAAAAGTTGTGCAATGGAGCTGCGAGCTTGCAGGCTTACGTCACAGTGCGTTAGCATTGCCGAGGCTTCAGGATCTCCTTCTTGCCAAGTGGGAGGCGGAATCTTTGGTTTGTCGTATTGCAAGCAAGGAGCGACAACTGAGGATTGATCAGCCGCACCTGTTTGGGCCAATCTCTGGCCAGGAGAACCATTCACAGTCTGCGCCTCGCATCAACGCTGGCCGAGATTGCACCACCCTGACTGCTTCTCGGAAGAGATTCAAGAGTGGGTGTTTGTGAATCGGTTCAAAGTGTTCGCTTGTGTCCTGATGTATTGCACCCCATTCTGCAAGGCTGTTCCTCTGCGGCCACCGCGGCGTGTGCGGCGAAGCCAAGGCTCTGCACTGAGGACTTTTGGCGCGTACAGGTGAAGAGCTGCAACGGTAGTGGTGGAAGCCTCAAAGCCAGAGATACCAGTGGTGTTGATGCTGTTACGGGCAGCAGAGGGTTTTGCTGCAACTTTTTCTTTGCCAGGCAGACATGCCTCAAACTATGACACCTGCTGCAAGCACAGTAACAAGGTGCTTGGTCCCTTGGAGCGCGAGGGCGTGGAGGTGATGTTGCACTGAAGGCCCGGCTGCTCTGCCAGGCTCGTATTTCAGTTTGGGTGCGCCGGTCACAGTCGTTCACGGCATCGCTGCCCAGAGGCCCGTGCATGCCTCGAGCCAGTGAACACATCCAAGATTGCAGGCGTGACCCTCCAATGAATCAAAGGGAAGAGTAGGCCGCCTTATCTTTGCGAACCCGATCAGGTGGCTCACCGGGTCAGTCCACACCGGAGCCGGCGTTAGATCCGGTCATCCGGAACCCTAGTTGCAGAGTTTGGGCTGCCGGAACCAAAACACACAGGTTTTTTTTTGCCTCATGTAGGAATGACAAATTGGAGGCGTGAGCATTTTGAGGGATGATGAGTGGTGAAATCGCAGTTTGTTGGCAGAAGTGTCATGTAAGTTCTTGTGGGTTAGCATTTTTCGCATGACGTGAACAGGACAGACTCGATGGTACCATGGGCTGGGCAGCAAGATGCTGCTTGTCTGACTTTCCACATTTTTCGGGTCTTGCATCCAGTTCTTGCTCAGAAATGCAGAAGTCTTCTTGTGGTTTTCTAGAAGCACGGGCTCAAGAACAGCCACATTGAAACGGGACTCTTGACCAGACCTCATTCTTCATGCTCCAGGTTTCCGCAACACCGCTTTTCGTGGCATCAGCCTCAGAATCTGGTGACGCCCAGGACGCATGTTGTCACTTCGAGTGCTGAGTTCAACAAGATATGAGCTATAATCTCAACTTGTTAAACGGGGTTATATAGCGGATCATATATTTAGACTAGAGCTCATGTGTGGTTTGCAGCTTCTGGCAGCTACGGCAGGATGTGCATTCAAACGATTCCTCACTGGCAGAGCGTGGCAAGGTGTTGGATGCATTCCTGCATAATGTCTTCTCACCCCTAGTAGCTTAGCGCCAACAAGGTAGGCTCCACATTCTTGCTCAGGAAAGCCTTAGATGAATGATGGATCCCGATCCCATGGGCCACCTCATGTAGGGCAGATTGACCCGAAGTCTAAGATGCTGATGTGGCGCCTGCACCTGTTGGCACGGTTAGAATTTGTGATTCTCCTTGCTAGGCTGGGATGGAAAGCTAGGTCCTGATAGCGACTGAGTTCTCCACCAGCCGAGCATATCTTCAGTCTGGCTTTCCTGCACCTGCTTCAAGAAGGAGCTGAAACTTGATCCATGCAGTTTCCAGGCCATGACCTAGTGGTCACGGTTGCCAGAAGCTGTTGCCCTTTTTAAGCACAGAGTGTTGGAATATCGTTGATTCAGGAGAATGTCTTTGACTTGGGCACTTTCATGCCTGATGGCTGGTGGAACACTATCCTTGAGTTAATAAACTAACTAGCAATACAAACGTAATAGTATTATTCATAGTAATAGTAATACCAATAAGTATAATATGATAAATGATGAGTGTCCATCTAGCAGCATCACCGAAAACTGCGTCGAATCCGGAATGTTTCCCATGAAGGAGGTCAGCTGGCTTCCAACACATGGGGCTAAACATGGCTAATGGCTAAGTCGCAAGGCTTCCTCTCCAGCCGATTTCACACCTTGGCGAGAGGTTGAAAAAGGTCAACGGGCCAGAAGATAAGGCACAGCTGTTGCTCAGTCCTTGCTCGCCACAAAGAGGCTTATGCCGAGATACCTGGAGTAGCTTCTGGTAAGTTTATGGAGTAGCAACCGTGGTGCAAAACCAACCTGTAGCTGCTTTGGCTCTCCGCATTAGTAAGCTTTCTGTCCATCCGGTCATATCCAGGTCAGGAAGCTGATCATGGCTCTCTCGGTGGCAATGGGCCTCACCTTACTGGTGCAGGCATTTGCCTCACCACGGGTGGCGATGGTGGTTCCAGCACAGGACGCTTCCCAGGGCTTCAAGCCCTTCTTGTTCACAGTCTTCTTATTGTACTACTGCTGGCATCGTCATGATGCCCATAAGCAAGAATGCGGGCGCTACAGCTTTGCACATAGCTTTGTCCATCTGACTGAGCGGAAAGGACATCCTGAATGATGAGAATGGTAAGACTCCCCCGTCTCTCTACGCTGCGAAGCTTCAGAGCCTTGGTGCTTGTAGAAGACTTACAGATGTGAATGTTACGTAGAAATATGCACACATGTCTACAAGTTTGTACATGCATATGTGCATATTCATACCTGCATATATGTACATGTGTATATGTATACCTGTATATCACAGAGACGTGAGAGTGCCTCCCATGCCATAGATCCAGCATTCAATCAGCAGACATGGTGGAATGGGGTGTAGCTGGGTTGGCTTTTGGGCTCTGCAAGGGCCTCTCCACTTCTGGATGAGTCCATACTTGTAGATGCCGATTTGCAAAATGTAGGTCTACATGTCATATGTGTATATGTAGGTCGTTAAGATATACACATGGCCCGTGGCTTGATGTAGCGCTCTCCTTCATGCTGGATTAGTAGGGGATGGGGACCGGTTCATGGAGATTCTTCTATGGATGTAGATGCCACAACCCGGGCTCTGTATGAAGCACTCGGCAGTGTTCGGTTTCCAGAAATTGGATGCTTCTGCATTGTGGCCGCATGTGCGAGAAGCCACACCTAGCTGTTTACAAAAATATGTATTCGCAGAGCAAAGTTTGCAGGGCTGACTTTGTTGTCTTCACGCATGTTTCTAGCCCAGGAGCAGGAAAACAGTCTTGAGGTGTAAGTGAGTACAATATTTTGAAGCCGTCGGTACACCTGAACATCAAGAGAGAAAAATTGCATTATGAAGGCCCTATATGAGTGCTGCCGTCTTCTGTAACTTTGCTCACAGCTGCAATTTACGCTATGTCCCTATGCACTTCATCCAGCCGCTTGCCTGAGACTGGATCATCCCCACTTGGGCGACCTGCAGTTGCTCGGATCCTGCTGTGGGGACGGCAAAGGCGCCGGCTTGTTTCGATGTTGGCATGGGGTTTTGTAGGATGGGCATTTCATGTGTTCTCAGCATTGAGGTTGGAGTGGTGTCTCAATGATTGATTTGGTACTTCTGCAGCAGGCGAAGCTGATGACATTGCTGGTATCATTAACTCGAACGGTCTCTATGGAAGCACGGCCGATGTTGCGAAAACCATCTTCAACAATGAAAGCTCATGCAGCTGCCTGCCCATGGTTTAGCATTCTTCCTCCTTCTATATTCTAGATTTTTTTGGCTTGACATAGGTGGTACTTCGGACAGTGTTGATCAGCCTAAGGTGCAATCGACAAGCTGAGCAGTAAGAGCACCAGTGACAGCTGCAGCTACTTCTACATCTTCGAGAACAAGTATCATGCTGACCATGGCCTTTGCGGCCAACTGTGTGCCCGCCACCACCTGTAAGGAAGATGTTGTGGGCATGACCAAGGGCCTGGTGGCTACCTATGGGGTCGTCCTGCAGATCTTGCAGCAAAACCTGGGCTCACTCTACTGGCTAGGCGAGGGTAAGGCGGCTGATTGCTACCAGGCTATGAACCAAATCAACATGGGCCAACCGGAAGACATGCTTAAGACAAAGCCAGACCTTGTGATCCTGGGACATGTGGTGAATTACAAGACGGTCTTGGAGGTGCCAGGAATGAAAAAGCTCGGTGCTGCGGATTCATTGAAAAGTTGCAAAGACGATCCTACCACACACTACCTCTTCGTTCACAAGAACCTCTACTGGTCTGGTGGAAAGGATGCCTTGGACTTGGGTTCCTTCAGCGACTACAAGAAGGCCGAATCTCCCAAAATGTCAGATTCCCTAAAGGGTTTTGGGGAGGTTCCGGACTTCGGCAGAGCCTCAGCTACAGGCCCAAGCCGAAAAGAGGAACGAGAGGGCAAGGCAGAAAGCGGAGGAGGAAGCAGCAAAGAAGGCCTCTTCAGGGTTGCAGCCGTGACAGCTGCAAGGATGCCACGTGATGCAACACACTCCCGACTTAAATCTGACCAGAGCGGGCAAATGCTTCCATTGTTTCAGAGCTGCATGACGAACTCGGCAGAACTGCGACTCGCTTGATGATGTGTCACATTCTTGCTACTGATTGGGCCATGCACTTCAGGGGCCTGCAATCCCAAAGCATGTCGAGTTTGTCCAAACAGGCACATGGTCTGAATCATGTCGTGAGGTGACAGTATTCGGGTCCTCTTCAATGTATCCGCTATCACCGGGTGGGGGATCCATCGAAAGCCCATCTAATGCTGAGCCCTGCTTGTAGGGATGTAGCGTGCGTGATGCATATAGATATATGTATACACATACATCCACATCCTACGGTGTTTAAAGTATACATCTCATCCTGTTAGCTATCTATGCTACGTGTCTTGGATATATGAATATATACATTTATGTCTATATCCATATTGTGAGTCCCCAGCTCCGCGACTGCAGCGCAAGGCCGAGGCTGAAGCTGCCGAGAAAGAGGCACTACAAAAGAGCTGTAGACCCGAGGGCCCTACTTGGTATAAGATTGGGGCAATATTCGGGGTGATATGGGGGTTATATTAGGACAATATAGGGTTTATATAGGGATCCCCCAACAATGGAGAATCAAATGGAAACCAAAATCGAACATGAAATGGAAACTGGTATGCTATACTATGAACCTTGAACAGAATGGAACGAGGCAATGAGTCCCTGCAATGATATGTCCGAGCTAGCTGAGATTGTTCAACATGAAAATTGTATCAGCGACGGTAGCAGCAGGGGGGGTAGTGGTAGCAGTGGTAGCAGTGGTGGTAGTAGTGGTGGTAGTAGTAGTAGTAGTAGTAGTAGCTGTGAATCTTGAGCATTCGACCTCTTAACTTTGCTGCCGATTTGCCCAAAACCCGTAGAGTGCACCTGAGCCCTTTACTTGCGTTTTGCATGCAGTTCCTGGAAAAGTGCGCGCGCTGCAGAGCATTCGC
>CAJNIZ010048163.1:0-16605 GCA_905231905.1 Symbiodinium pilosum | reverse complement strand
ACCTGAACCCGAAAGGTATGTAGAAGAATGCCCTTTTGGGCTATTGTTGAGGTCTTGGGCTATTGTTTTATCTACTTTTGGGGGTCCAGGTAGGAATTAGGGGGGATGGTTTACCTATGCACTCTTGAAACCCTACACTTGCCAAACCCCAGGGTCAAGAAGACCCAAACCAAGCAGCACCCGCAAGTCCCAGGCTTGCGAAGCTTCAGCTCGACCGGACAGAGAACCACCTGCTCCTAACCGGAGGGGAGGACGGGGGTTGATTTGAAGATCATCTTTAGGCTTCATATGAGCTGCTGTCTATATTAGCCTTATTAAGGGGCCCTTAACAGTGGACATTAAGGTCCTCTTGTAGTTTAGTATAGTCCCTAATATAGTCCCTAATAAGGAACCCATGTCCATTAAATTGGGTAGGAGATATTGACTGTAGCTCATATCCCAAGTCCGTATATATTCCGTATAAAGCCATAGAAGCTTAAACTCTTATAGGGCCCCCTAATCAACCCTAGAGGACGGGCTTGGGGTTTAGGGCATAAAGCTCAGGATTCAGGATTTAGGATTCAGGAGGGTTTAGGGTTTAGGGTTTAGGGGTTTAGGGTTTAGGAGTCAGGGTTTCGGGTTCAGGGTGTAGGGTTTGGGATATGGAGCTTAGGGCGCAGGTTGTGGGCATTTCCCCATTGCGAGAATGGCGCTTCAAGCCAAGATCAGTACATATCCCCTTATCCATATGTATATATATGTATATATGTAAATACAAAAATCTCCCCATATCCCTATACCCTTGAACCGGAGCCCCTAAACCCTACACCCCAATCCTTTACGTGATTCTTCTCAGCTCCGGTACGGTGCCTTGAGCTAGTACCCCTTTCTGCTTCAGAAGGCTAAACTGGCAGGCATTCTTTGTTAAGCGGTTTAGGGTGTACCTAAATCCCCAAAGTATGTAAAATAATAGCCGTAAACCCACAATAATAGCCATAAAGGCCATTATTGTACATACTTTCGGGGCCCAGGTAGGGAACAAGGGGACTCAACTTGCCAAAGGGCGCAAACTTGAAAGTCCCTCAATGAAGTTTGCGGGCTCCCGACCGAGCATCCTGCCGTAAAATCCATTCCTGATGGGCATCTCTGCCACAGACCTGCTTGCCTTCTTCTTTAGATCCTAAAAACTATTAGACCTAAACCCAACGTCTTGGGCCTTAAACCCTAAACCCTGCACCCTAATCCTAAACCCAACGTATTGGCAAGTATCATCTTTCGGGAGCCAAACCTCCTGAACATCTGGGAACAGCGCCGCAGGACAAAGATGAAAACTGGCACACTCAGTTCGAGGAGCATGCGAATATTTCATAAGCAGGGGACATGCTGGGAAACTCAGAGACATAGGGTTTAGGGGCTTAGGGGTAGGGACAATGTAGGGGTCCTGGACCCCAAAGTAGGTAGAATGATGGCTGAAGGCCCATGTTGACACCGAATATGTCAAAAAGCATTGCTCTACGTATTTCTGGGTCCGGGTAGAAAAAACCAGGTGGTTATGGCAGGGGTCGCGGTGGTGTAGTGCCAATAGTGATAGAGTAGTAACAGCAGTTGCAGTAGCAGTAGTAGTAGCAGAGGTGGCAGCAGTAGCGGGGTCAGCAGCAGTAGCAGCAGTAGCAGCAGCAGCAACACAAGCACGCTCTACATCACTACAGTACTTCTTTGCACCGCAGCCATCACCATCACCACCGCTGCCGCCGGCATCGGTGCCACTGCTACAGTCGCCGCCGCCGCACCATCACCGCGGCCACCACCACTGCCACCACTGCTACCACCGCCACCACCGCCACCACCACCGCCACCGCCACCGCCACCGCCACCACCATTTGTATTGCCATTTCGTGCGTAGCTCCTTTTTTCTTATCATGGGTGCTTCAACAAATCCGCTATCATGAGTATTCCAATAAGGACTCCTACTTCTGCGTACTTCTGCAACCACAACAATAACTTCCTGCCTCAGTCCTGTCCCTCTTGCACCAGCACAAGTCACAAGTCATAGTCATACTTCTGCACGAACTTCAATGACTTCCCCAAGTTTCACCGAAAAAGGTAGTTTAGTAGCAGGACTTGGTAACGTTGCTTTAGTTTTGGTTTTGGACGAGTAAGTTTTTTCGCCATGCGCAGCACACCCAATTTGTACCTTGCAGTTTTCTGCAGCTTTTATGAACTTTGATATGGGTGCATCTACTTTCTGGATCCTACCGGCACGTGCCCTAACCCCTACACGTCAAACCCTGAGCCCTGATTCCACACCCCCAAATTCTAAAACCCTAAACCACCCCTAAATCCCAATCCCTAACCCTAAATCCTAAATTCTAAAGCCTAAACCGACCCTAGGTCCTAATCACTTCACCTTTGATCCTCATCCCTAAGCCCTAGAGTCCCCCTTAAGAAGATAGAGTATGGCTTTGGGTATGTAATAATAAGATCGCCATATACCCCAGATTCTATCTACTGAAGGGCTTACAGAAGACAGGAGCGAGACCAGAAGCACTTCGACCGTCTCTGGTTCTCTTTGGCAGACGTGGGCTTTAGCGAGGAGGACGCTGAGGGAGTGGGGGTTAGGCATGTGGAGGTTTAGGGTGTTGGGGTTTGGGGTTTGGGTTTACGGTTTTTTTTTGCTTTTGAGGTTTTTGATTTCGGTTTCTGGACTTTGGTAGGACGCCCTGCTGGTCGGGTTCTAGGTTTTGAAGATTTGAGGAGGACTCTACTGTGTTCGGGATTTGGTTCAGAAGCTTTCTGAAACATTCTGGACCCTGCGGCCCTACAAGAAAGACGATGTCATTTTGGCGTCTCCTAGGGCAACAGTAATTAGCTGGGGATCATGGAAGCATTATGAAGAGAGCATGGGCTGACCATTTGGCTTCGTCTTCCGAGAGTAAATGTCTGTTCGATGGGATCGCAGTACGATGCCAAGGAACCACCTCCCCATTACATTCACACCCACCCAAAAAAATCCCGAGACATGATTGCATATCACAATGGGAATAAGTATGCACTTCAGGGGGAGCGGATGAAAAAGCAATCTGGTTTAAGTATTAGGGGTTTGGGGTTTTGGTGCACAGCTTGCATCCTAGGTTACATAAGGTGGTGCAGGATTTCCGCGAGAGTATCAGAAGGAAGCCGACAAAATCCGCGCAACCACCACCGCTGAAGCTGACCCTAAAACCTAAAGTGCAACAGGGCCTACAGAGGAGCCAGCTGTGGAGACTTCCAAGGGGAGCCTAAGGGCGGGCGAGGATGGGGGGGAAGTAAGTAAGGGGTATATGTGGGGATTATAAGGGTAGTTGTAGGTATCCATTCCCCCACTCAAAAATGGGGCCCGTGATTTACGGCTCGGGTTCAGATTTAAGTGTGGAGGAGTCGCATCAATCAAGATTATCGAGGGGGGTGGGCATGCAGTGGGCTTAGCAGGGTTCACGCAGTTTTGTGGTTGTGGCCCGGGCGGAAAGCCAAACGGGACTCAACTGCCAAGAATGGTCTTCAATTTTTGCACACACCATTTAAAACAATCGAAATTCAGTATTTCTCACCGGCAAGTTCTGCGATCATATTGGCAACCTCTTACCACCCAAGAGGGCACCCCCATCTCGAGACGTTCGCATCTCAACCAACCCGAAACCCCAAGCGTTTAAACCCTAAGATGAACCACAAGCCTTGAAACCTGAAGCCTGAATCCTAAATCCTACCTGAGCTCCAAAAGTGAGTAAAATAATAGCCCTAAACCCAGAATAACAGCCATAAAGGCCATTATTCTACATACCCTAAACCCTGAACCCTAAACCCTAAACCGCGTTTTGGTCTTCAGGTAGGCCCTAAACTTAAAGGCGTCACTTCAGGACTACCAAACCACTAGCAGACCCGTTTGGGGTTTAGGGTTTAGAGTTGAGGGTTTAGGGTTTACCTAAACCCCAAAAGTATGTAACATAATAGCCCTAAACCCATTAATGATAGCCATAAAGGCCATTATTTTGCATACTTTTAGGGCCCAGGTAGGGTTTAGGGTGAAACTGGGTCTCAGTGCTCGCTTTGGCAGGACATTAATTCCATCTTCCAGGCTTTGGCTAAGGGCCTGTGTTGCTGTAGGAGTTCTGGATTTGGGATTTAGGGTTTAGGGTTTAGGGATTTAGGGATTTAGGGTTTAGGGATGTAGGGGCTTGTGGTTTGGGTGTAGGAGGTTACGGTTCAGAGTGATTGGGGATATACCGTCCCCACTATCCTAAATTCAACACCCTGAACCCTGAGTTTGGGTATCGTATTTCATTAAACTGCCAGTGCCTCATTTGTTAGAACCACCCAAAAAAAGCCTAAACCCCAAACCTTAAACCCTTAACCCTAAACCTTGATGCCAGAGCTCTAGCTTGCTAGGTAGATCACTGAAGGTACGGTATGTCATGGGTCCCATTACCATAGTTGAACTTAATTAATGCTACCTAGGAGGAGCCTAGAGGGTATGGTTTAGGATTTAGAATTCAGGGTTTAGGGATTAATGTGCGGGGGGGGGGGTAAGGGAACCAACTAAGGCCCTAAGCCGTAAACCCTGAATCGCGTGGGCATAACAAGCGGATTTAGCAGAAGCTGCTGAGCCCACCTTGTGCCTGCTTCCTGATTACGTGGATTGTGTGGAAGTCTCTTCTGGGGTTTTTTAAAGGTTTTTAGAGGTTGTAGACTTCAGGGAGACTTTCAACCCCAAACCCTCGAAACCTTGAGCCCTGAATCCTAAAGCTACTTGGCTGTCCAGATTGCATTTGCTTTGCAAGCAAATTCGCGCTCTCTTCCTCCGGAATGCTTTACATACTTCGAAGATATAATCCAAATAGGCAGTATTCCCCAAGATTTAGGGTCTAGGGTTCTTGTTGGGCATTTTGTGAGGAGAGTTTAAGGGGTATAAGGCGCGCAGGAGGGTTCCTGCAAAGACCAGGACAGTTGAGATGCCGTGTGTAAGTCGAAGTCATTTGGATGCATGGCATGTGAGCCGCGAACAGCAGGTCGCTGCGACACCAGAAAATGCTCTGCCAGCAACACTGTTGCAGACAGGAGCCCAAGGACACAGATAACAAGGTATACATTTACCTCAATCCCTATATGACTACCACACGACCATAATAGCGTCCTAATTTTTACGGGTTGGTGTAACTAGAACCGCCTCATTAATGGGAGCCTTAAACCTAAACCCTATCTCCCGAAGCCTAAACCCGGAACACTGGGATCTGCTGTGCAGGTGCTCGCGGGGCTCGTCCATCTCGGCGATCTTGCCGACGCCGAGCGGGACGAAGGCTATGGTTGCCCCTACCGGAAAGCTCCTATGGGTATTAGGGTTTGGGGTTTTAGGCTTTAGGTCTGTTATGATTTTTTGCAAGGTAAACCTTCAACACGAAGCCCTAATACCTAAAAGGTGGCACTCATGCACACTCTAGATGTCATGAAACCTGGGGTCGAGGTTATTGAAGGTTTGGAGTTAAGGGGTTCAAGGATTTAGGATTTTGGGTTGGAGTTTTGGGGTTCCTCGTGTGGGGGTTGAAGGCCTGAAGTTCCGGGAAGCTTGTGGAATTCAGGGTTGCGAGGAGGTAGGTCTGCTAATATTTCAGCGGCATGCTCGACCCATATCCTGCTCCAAATGTGACAAACTCGGCAAGCCATAAGACCGGAATGTCGAAACCTTAAACCCTATTGATGTCAGAAACCGCAACCGCCTGCACAGAAGACGTGATGTCGACCGTGGAGCTAGATGAGGACATCCTGGAGAAGGCTACCTGAGCTCTAGAGGTTGCTGTTAAAGAACTTGAATGAAGCTACCTGGGCTTTGTGAGGTCTCGCGTTTAGGGTTACTATAAGCAGGAAACCCTTTTACTTACAGTATATCCTGCATTGGGGTAACTTAATTTAAGCTCCTGAAGAACAACCCAGTTTTCTGCATGGGTACTTCCCCCCTACGAAGGGTCTTCCCTCTTCCCTTATGGCCAACTATTAGACTCTTTATTCAGGGGACTTACAGAAAGGTTCCCCTTTTTGGGGTGGTTTAGGGTTCGGGATTTTTGAAGTCCCCATATGGAGGTAAACCCTAAACCTAAACCCTAAACCTAAACCCTACATCCTAAACCCTAAATCCTAAACCCCAAATCCTAAAGCCTAAAATCCTAAAACCCCAAATCCTAAACCCTAAGTCCTGATCCCTAGACCCTAAACCCTAAATCCTAAACTTCAAACCCTAAACCCCAAACCAAAAACCCTAAATCCTGATCCCTAAATGGGTGAGTCTGGAATTTCAAGTCTAAGGTTGGCTAGTAGAGGCCCTGCTTCTCTAAAACTGTCCCTAAGGGTCCAAGGACCCAAATAATAGGGTCCCTTTAAAGGGGTTATAGGAATATATAGGGATATTTGGGGACTATATAGGGGTATATAGGACCCAAATAAACGGGTTTTAGGGCCCAAATACCATTAATATTTTAGTATTTGGGCTCAAGCCCTATGATTTGGGTCCTTGGGACCCTTAGGGTGTCATACGTTGCACGCGTGTTGACTCTGGTTGTGGTGGCAGGACCAGGTCTTGGTGGCGGAAGCAGATGTTCTTAGTGGGGGAAGCAGTGTTGGTGACTGAAGCGGGGGTTTCGGTGAGTGAAGCCCCTAAATCCCAAGACCTCAACCTTTGAACCCTGATTTTGTTAGCCTTTTTAACCCCCGCCCCACAATCTGAAACCAAAACCACAAGCCAAGAAACCTGTAGACATCCATCCCAAAGCCTTAAACCTTAAGTCGACAGCCTAAAGCCACCCCACCCAAAACCCTAAACCTTCATCACTCTCAACCCTAAATATTGAACCCTAAACCTCTAGACCTAGAAGAGTATAAAGGCCGCCCTGCTCCTGGGACTCGACGACTGTGAGTTGGACATGGCACTGCGGATTCGCAAGGTGCCATGGGTTTAGGGGTTACTTACTATAGGGTTCAGGGTTTAGGTGTTGCTTACTGGATTTAAAGTCGGGCAATTTTGGGCGAGTTGTTAGGGTTTAGGATTTAGGTATCCGGACATAACGTGTAGGATTTGGGGCTAAAGTAGTGGTGCTTAAGTGAATACCCTAAGGCTCCTGGACCCTCATAATGAGATCCCAAACCTTAGCCCCCAAAGCCCAACCTTGCCCCAGAATGCCCCAAATAGTCCTAGGAGCCTTAGGGTAATGCCTATGTAATTACTTCCCCACGGGGTTTGTAGAACTTATCCGCCAGGAAGCGCATAAGGGCACCACAAGGGGCTCAGAGTGTTGCAAGCTCTCGCGCAGCCTTTAATTAAATATAGAAGTGTTTAGTAGGACAACTCTTATGCGAATGTTAGGGATATGTTCCCACGTAGAGTCATGTTCATGGGTTCCCCCTTCTACCCTCACCTATGCTAGCCCCACAAGAACTAACATTCTAGATTCTGCCATGCTAGAGCCGGGGAACATAGGGTTTAAGGGAATGCCAGGGCCATATTCAGCTGCTTAGCTTCGATGTGCCACTTGGCATTGCTGTGACCGTGGCCATTCTGCTCATCCGCAATGCTACCATAGCTTGCTAGGTGGGATTTTACTGCAACTATAGCACTGTAGAATTCTAGGCTTCCTCTATTCCGGGCTCCCTTTAAAGAGGATATAGTGGTTATGTAAGGATATACAAGGATGTATAGGGTTTGGAGTTTCCAAAAAGCTGGGATGTTGCCCCCATATTCAGGGAGTCAAAAGTCATACGCCAACCCCCCGGCATATGCCCGCTCCAAACTGATATGGCTTAATGAGCCTGCATTGTCCACAAGAATTCCGAATCAGGCCTTGATCTGCGTGGGGGGTCATGCACTGGGGATGGGATCCCAGAAAAGCTCCATGGGTCATCATGGGTCATTTTGCTGATTGAAAGTTCGTGGGCTTTGGAAATTCCTGCTACTAGTAGCCTTTTTTTTAGTGTGCTTATAGCCCTACTCAGAATTCGGGTCGCCCCGCAATAACGCTGTCCGAAGCAACACTGATATGGAATTGCGTGAAGGGGCTGTTCAGGTCGGTCAGATCTTTCCCCTGCCCCTGTGGTGTGGGTGGTTTCCTCTTTCCCCCAGTGGCGTGGGTGGTGTTGGGCAAGCACCATCCCTGTGACTGTCGGAAGTACTTGAGATGTGCAACATCACAAACAATGACACTTGCATGGATCCTTACTGCTGGCACTTTTGAGATCTGCGACATCAAGAGCAATGAATTTGCGCGGATCGTGACTTGGCATTTTTGGCGATTTTGCAACATCAAAAACTACGACAGTTACGAGAATGGCACCTCCCAGGTCTCAAAGCGAGGACAGTTACAGGGTTTAGCGTTTAGGGTTTAGGGTATACGAGGATCGTAAGCTGGACACTATTCGTGTGACTGTTCGCACTTTGAGAGGCCTCTGGGGGTCGGTGGACCATTCCATGGGGACGGTTGGGGGTGGAGCCCAGGACAGGGATCATGTATAGGGTCTATAGGGTTCAGTGCCCCAGAAGAAACAAAGGAGAATCACATGGAAAAGAGAACAGAAACGAAGTGTAAACTGCGTCTATATAAGGATGATTACCAATATGGTGGTCTTCAAACTCTTGCATAATTATGCGAGATGATGCCTCAAAGAGACCGATTTTTTTTAGGTCCCTGTATGAGGTCGTTTGTGCGCAAGCCACACCTAAGGGGTCCTTATGAACGGGTTAAGGCTTAGGGTCAAGGACATATAGAGATTGGGTTTGTAGGGGCATTACTAGTCAGAATAGTGGAGACTCAAATGCAAAGCAACAATGAGTATGACATGGAAACTGAGCTTATATGGGGTTTGGGGTGATGGTAAGGCCTGGGCCTACAGAATGATTAGAAAACGGCTTGGGGGTAGAGGCTGTTGTGGTTGTATCAGGGTTATGCCTGCTGCATACTGGTGGTGCTTGAGTAGGCTTCTACATTGCCCGCAGTTGAGTGGGATTTACACGACTACCCAAAGGTATAGGGACCTTACCTGTTTCTCGGGTCCTTCCTCAGTTGGGTTCATACGGTCTTGATGGTGCATATAGACATAAGGACCTTGGGATGAAGGACCCATATTAGGTTCCTAGAAGTGCTAGGAATCATTCGATACGGTGGATACTGAAAATCCTGCATCACCCGAAGTACCTTATACATTGGGAATTATGGTACGATAGTATATTAAGGTCCTGCAGGATTTTTAGTATCAACAGTTGTGGTATAGGCTGTCATATTGTGGGTTCCACCTGCTAGAGCCTCCCCGGGATGGGAAGTCTAGCATAAAACCTACACTCTATACCCTAAGCCATAAACCTTACCTGGCCCCAAAAGTATGTGAAATAATGGCCTTTATGGCTACTATTCTGGGTTTAGGGCTATTATTTTACATAGTTTCGGGGGTTTAGGTAACCCAAATGCCTAAACCCTAAGTGCCAGATTTAGGGAGGTCTTGTCTGTTGTCCTTCCACCGGTACCCCAGACGCAAACCGCATCCAAACACCGGCCCCCATACCCTCTACCAAAAGGATTCGAGGACCCAAGCCCACTTGAGCCTTTGTCTACATTCCTTTAGGGTTTAGGGTTTAGGGTTCAAAGTGACATAAGGGATTATATAGGGGAGTGTTGTAGCGGTTACTAAGGGGGATACTAGGAGCTTAAATTATGGCCAACTGCGCATGCTGCACAGGTGCGCGTGAAACACCCAGGCCGTGAATCAATCACAGAGGCACGCTCCAGACCTGACAAATAGGTTCTTGAGGAAGGGTTCGTATTCTCCTCTCACGTTCTTGGGACAACTACACAAACCCTGCCCAAGCTGTATCTTGTAACATGCATAAAAAGAATAAAGTGTCGCTACGACTGCGATGTTTGCGATGTTCTCCGTAGCATGCACAAGCACTTACTGCAGCTCACACGCGTTGTTAGTGTCATCTTCAGTGGATACATCAGCACCTCTAGTATGGGTGCTTTAGCTGCTTCCAGGAATTCGCAGGGATAAAGGTATCTTGTGGTGTATTTTCCTTACATGCGCAGTTTATTTCTTTAAATGAGGTGTATTGTGCTTTCTGGGGAGGTCCAGTGTTAGGCCCTAAACCGTTCTTCTCCGAAAATCGAATTGGAAAGCTCTAAAGTCAAGACCCGAGTCCAGATCTCGGTGAAGATTTTTGCGCTTGACATTCAGGATCAAAGGTTTAGGGTTCAGGCATGGGTTTAGGGTTGTGGGTATAGGGCTTGGGGTTCTTAGGGCCGAGCAGTACCCAATGCCCTGTTAACTGCCATAGCATTGTTTAAAGCCATAACAGACACATGCGAGACAGAGTCGTCGACCAAGCTTGAAGATATCTACGCTTCAGCTCGTCTGTTTCCTGCACGCCTTTAGCTGAATGTGAAGAAGCTCGGTAGCAAAGGCCAAGTCTTGTGATGCAGCATGGTAGACTCAGGCAAGGGGACCCTAAACCCTAAACCCTAGGGATGCAGGACACCGCGTTGAATGAGGCATGTGAGCCATAGTCTAAACTTCCTAAAGGGGGCTGTATATAGAAGGCTGCTATAGGGATTATTAATGGGGATATTAGGAGTTTAGACTATAGCTTAATTGTTGCAGATTGCTTCCGAATGGTTAGGTTAGTACCAAGATGGCTCCTATTACCTCTTTTTGGGGTTGGGGACTACTCATAATTACTCTTCCGCCTACTGCTACTCCTGCTGCTCCTGATGCTATACTCCTCTTGATACTGCTCCCCGCACAACCGCCCGTATCTATTATTGCTAATTACTACGACGACCACGTTGACGACAATGGCGACGAACACGTTGACGACAACGACGACAAGGACAAGCGAAATCAAACTAGACTGTGCTATCTATCTATCTATCTATATATATATATATACCTGGGCCATCCTGGGCCCCGAAAGTATGTAAAACAATGGCCTTTACGGCTACTACGGGTTAAGGGCTATTATTCTACATACTTTGGGGTTTAGGTATACAGTAATACAAGCGCAGACTGGACTGCTACGACTAGCGCTACGACGGTGTCTACGAAGACCACGTCGAGGAGGACGAGGAGAAGGCCAGCAACAAGAGCAGCAGCAACACCGGGAACAGTTGCCGTATCTACGACTACATACGACTACTGTTGCTACTATTACTAATGAGCATTGGTTTTGACTGATACTACTCCTCTTCCACCTGCTACTGCTCCTCCTTTTCCTACCTCTGCTAATCCGCTGCAATTACTACTGCTACTGCTACAGCTGCAACCCTAAAGGCCCCTGAACTCTTAACCGCTTCGGGCTCTATCATGTAGAAGCCTACATAAACATCCTATACAGAAGAAAAAGGCCTAGCTTCCATTTCGTTGTCCATCTTCTTCTCCTTTTGATTCTCCGTTCCGGCACCTGAAGCCGTAATCCCCAAGTCATTAATTTTACACCCCCAAAGCCGATAAGTCCTACACCTAAAACCCTCAACTCCTAATCCCGGCAGCCCTTAATTAAGTTGCAGGTAAGTAGTATTGCATTTGGGGATACCATGGTACCCAATATAGTGTAAGATAATATCCTCCTTTTGGGGTATAGTATTTTATTTAAGGAATATAATCCCTAAACCCTGAACCCTTAAACCCTAAAACCCTAAAAATAAACCCTAAACCCTAAAACCCTAAACCCTTAAACCCTAAACCCTTAAGCCCTAAACCCCTAAACCCCTAAAACCCTAAAATCCTAAAACCCTAAACCCTAAAACCCTAAAATCCTAAACCCTAAAACCCTAAGTTCCAGGTGCCCCGGACCACGTCGCAATTTCGCCATGCACTGCATAGCCTCATCAAAGCGCTGCTGAGCGAATGTTGGTTAGAAGGGTGTAGGGGTTTACATAGGGTTTAGGGGTTTAAGGGTTTAGGGTTTAATTGTTTAGGGTTTGGGGGTGTAGGGTATACCTGAACCCCAAAAGTATGTAGAATAATAGCCTTCTGGGCTGTTTTTGAAGAGTTTTGGGCTATTTTACTTTACCTACTTTTGGGCTCCAGGTAGAGTTCAGGGATTAGGGCCTGGGGGTGCTTGGGGACTAGGGTTTAGAGTTCTTTAGTGACTATAGTGGTTTAAGTGAGTGAAAATAGGGTTCCTTCGGATCATTGAAAAACTATACATCTTTAGTGTGGGAAGGTCATACTTCAAAAGCTATGGGCCATGTACGAAGGCGGGCTTATGCAGGAGGGGAGACTTGCCCAGCTGAGGTTAGAGGGCTTTGCCACATGGTTAGAGGGCTTTGCCACACGGTGCCTAGCAGGATATGAGGACTTCTACATTCCCATATACGGAAGTCCCAAAGCATTCGCCCATTCGTTATTATGCGGGAGCGAATTTTTGGGTTGGTGGTGTGGGAGTTTGGAGTTTGCGGCATCTAATTCTAGTCAGGAAGATTTAGGATAGTCAAAGACTACTTACCTGTTTACTAGGTTACTGTTAAGGAGCTTCAGTTAAGTTACTATGACAAGGAAACCCTAGCTTTACTATATGCCCATAATCTGCTAATTCAGCTAAAGTTCCGCAACAGCAACCCAGTGTAAGGCTGGTGTCTGATAGTTACATCGGGACCTGTAGGGGGTACTGGGAAGACGCTTGGGGCTCAACGGTTGGGGGCGGGGGGGGGGCTTGTCATTGTGTCCGGTTTAAAGTTTAGGGTCTAGGGTTCAGGTACTTGTAATCCAGGATGCACAAAAAAGTGATAGTTAGGTTTTGGACTTTGAGATGGGGAAAGCTGGGAGTACCTAAAACCCTAAAACCGGGGTTTAGGGTTTAGGGTATTTAGAGCTCAGGACTGTGTTTGATCACTTGCCGTTAGGATTGATCCAGATTCTCAGGAGATGAACGAAAAAAATGCCCACGGAATTGTTAGGGACCATTGAGAGTTTAGGGATATTACCCGCCAAGCATGGAGAACCTTATCGAAAGGGCATTGGAAACCGAAACGGGAACTGGGACTCTATTCAGTGCTTATAGTGGTTGTATGAGCTACAGCTACTGTGGATATTAGTCGTACCAAGGGACCATTACGGGTGGACAGAGCGGTCCCTTTGGGCAGGTTAGTCTTTCGTCTTTCATACATTCCCTGCTAGGAACCCATAGCCATCAATTATATGGGTTTTGCCCAAAATTATGGGCCCCTTTTGGTTATACATTATATTACGGGGATAACATTGAGGGGTACCAGAATGGGAACTAATTTTGGGAGCTACCCATATTGGGAAATATTGACAGTTGACTGTTGCTCATCTGTCTGGCGATCCGATCGGTTTTCTCTGGATCCACCCGCAAAAAGTGCGATCAGGTTTTCGGGGCCTTTGGTTAGCTGGGAATGAAGGAATGGAAAAGAAAATGGAAACTACTATAATGGGTTATATGGGGATTGCTATAAGGATCCATTCCTTCATTCCTAGCTACATAACCAAAGGCCAGTTTTCTATGATCGCGCAGCATGTGTTGCCTTCTCAGATCCATGGTCGCAGGCGTGTCTGGTCATATACATGCGGGTGTTGGTTCCCATGGGCTGGCTGGCCTAAGCGCTAAACCCCCAAAGTATGTAAGATAATAGCCCTAAACCCAAAATAACAGCCATAAATACAATTATTTTTCATTTTTGGGGTGCAGGTACACCCTAAACCGGTTCTGTGCCGTTTTACGTGGCTTGGGGTTCGCTGAGCTGGCGAGCCTGGCAGGGTGTTGAAATCACAGGCGCCTGTTTTCGAGTTGTACCTTGTGGACTGTTGCATAGGCTTAGGTTCGCGAGTTCTAGGGTCAGTGCAATTTCTGTTTGCAAGCCGCCTTGCAGGACGGGACTGTCTAGTATAGGCAATCACCCTTGCCTTCCCTAGTGAGCACCAGGTACGGGGAAGACGGCCTGGAATGCCAAATGCCAAACCAAACCTACCCAGAACCCACACAGCGCCGAGGCCCGAAATTTGAGGCGCACAGGGCTGAACCTTGTCAAGCCCCCAAGCTAAAGAAGGCGATGCAGTTGACCTCACAACCCAAGAGCAGACATGCTGCTCATCTTTACGCAATGCGAAATTTCCTGGTCCCACCAAATGGCTTGAATACATACTCCGATCCGAAATCCAATGCAATGAGGCTTTACAAGCGGCTATTCGAGCGGTTGGTCCAGCGCATCAACAGCAACCCGCTTCGCAGATCATCACTTATTTATATGTCTTCTTGCCAGGATGAAGGGCCGTTTAATCCCTATAAAGATAATTTAATCGACCCAAAAACCACATCTTGTTTAAATAGGCCCCTGTATTAGGGCCTTCTACGCTTGCTCGGAGGTTCAGGGTAAATACAACCTACCTATAGACTTCCTAAGTCCCCTAATATGATTAGAAATGGGTTGAAGAGCTGTTATACTGTACTTGGTTATATTCACCCTGAACCTCCAAATACTTTCCAACCCCTCAACCCTAAACCCTAAACATTTTCAGCTTTCAGAGTTCTTCGGGGTGCAAAGGGTGTGCGAGGAAGAGCGCAAGCTTCAGGAGACTCTCACATCCCTACACATCTCTAGAAGCCCTACTCAGACAGGATCGTAGCCGCAGGATACACCAAGATTGCGTAATTACGTTGTGGGAGATGAGAGATGTTGGGCTGTTTATTTTTGCTTTCGGACGCTTAAGCCGCAAACCCTAAACCCTTAACCTTAACTCCAAAGGGGTTTGGGTCAGGCTATACCTGTTGCGGAAAAATCCAGAGTCAGGTCCATGATCTTTGATGGTGAAGCCGGAGCTGATGGTTTAGGGTTTAGGCATTAGGGTTAGGACATGTTCCTCTAGTCTTCATAAGGCGTTTGCTGCAAATCAGGGTCTCATTTTTTGTGGGAGTCCCTATAACAAGCATAGAGGTTTTTGGGCTCTATATCGGGGCCCCCATTCATGACAACTACCATGTGTGCATGCGCGGCTTAGGACAACCCTAGAAGACCCGAAGCCCTAAACACCATAAACCCTAAACACCCTAAACTCTAAACCCTATAAACCTTGCACCCTAAACCCTAAACCCTAAGGGCTGTAGCAGTGAGTGCCCATATTCACTCCCTCGCACCAGCAAGATGAGGTTCCTTTCGCGAGCTCTCCCCACAGGAGCGGCCAGAGGACAGCAGATGGGTTTAGGGTTTAGGGGTTCAGGGATTTAGAAATTCAGGGTTTAGGGGTTTATGAGTTCAGGCTCCGCATTTCCTTATTTGTGATGTTCGCTGTTAGTCACTCCTTGTCTTGTGTTCTTAGTACCAGTTTCATGTTTGATATTGATACTTCAACTCCTGCTGCTACCACTACTGCTGCTACAATGAAGGCTACTAGTGCTACCACTATTGCTCATGCAGCTGCTGTGGCTGCTGCTACGGCTACTGTTACTGAGATTGTTTGCTTTACGGCTACTGTTGCTGATACTGCCGCCGTCATCGAGTCCACCGACACCACCGCCATTACTGAGGTCACCGCCACCGCCACCACATGCCACCGGCACATGCCACTGCCACTGCCTCCACCGCCACTGCCTCCGCCACCACAGCTGCCGCCACCACTAGAATTCAGAATTCGTTGCTCCCCCAAGTATTTTGAGCCCATACTTGCCTGTTTTTGGTTGTAGTCTCTTAAAACAAGATTGTAATCATACTTGGTTCAACCACCAAAACACGTTTCATTCGCAGGCCCAGACTCTAAACCCTAAACCTTAAACCCTGAACCCAATCCCTAGACCCAAAAGCCTAAACTCCAAACAAACACAATCCTACTCTTTTGCAGGATAAGCCATGGTGCGAGATTGGCATCCTTGACATCTACGGCTTTGAGCGCCTGGAGCGCAGCTTGCCCCTGATGTCTCGCTACAGACGAGGTTCAGGGTTTATGGTTTCAGGTTTAAGGTCTCGGTTTCAGGGTTTCGTGTTCAGGGTTTCGGGTTTAAGGTTTAGAGTTTAAGGTGTTGGGTTAAGGGTTTAAGGTTCAGGCTTGCGGGTTTGAGATTTAGGATTCAGGGTTTAAGGTTAAAACCCACCCTAAGCCCTAAACCCAAAAAACCCTCAGGCCCTGCAACAAAAAATCACACGCAAAAAACCGCGAATCGACAGACTGATAGCCAGTCCATGCCCCCCTGAAATCGCGGGATCTTACACCTTGGCCCCAACTTGGGGATGTTTCTGGGTTTAGGGTTTAGGGAATACTTGCTAAGTATTATGGACCATAATCCTTATATAGACTCTATTTAATCCTTATAAGATTCCTGCATAATCTCTAAACATATCCCTTTATAGCTACAAGCAACAAGTTGTATAAAGCCTCTGAATCTATCCCACGGATTTGAAGAGATGTTCTAGGGGTTTAATGGGGTCCCAAAACAGGGACCCCAAGAATGTAGAACACACATCCTACCAACAGGGGAGCCATAGTCTAAACTCCTTAAAGGGGGTTATATAGGGGATTATATAGGGGACTACTACAGGGGTTATTAAGGGGGATACTAGGAGTTTAGACTATGGCTCATATAGGGGCCTGGTAGGTATATTCCTATCACATTCC
>CAJNIZ010048161.1:11396-26551 GCA_905231905.1 Symbiodinium pilosum | reverse complement strand
CCTCCCCTCCAAAAATCCGCCTATACCCTATTCTAAGGGTTTCGGGATTCCAGATGTTTTTTTGGGGTTTCAGGCTCCAGGATTCAGGGTCTAGGGCTGGTAGACAAAACCCTGCGTGAACCTTCGCACCTAACCCACAAGAATTTTTGTGTTGGTATGCTACACTTAGGGCCATGCCGCATTTTCTCCATCGACCGTAATCCTGCGCTTGAACAACGGGACCTTGAGATGAGTTATAGTTTCCCCTGTTGGTATACCAGGGAATCTATTCAAAAATCGTCTTGCGGGTCTAAAACCTGAAAGTACGACCCAGTCAAGGGACTAGGATAGAGCAAGATTTCTTCTCGCAAGATGTTTTGGGGTCCAGCAGGCTAGTTGTCACTGTGATCTTGCCTGATCAAGTTGACTGACCTTAAATCTAGGGTCCCATGGCTTCGCATAGCCTAGACCCTAAACCCTGAAACCCTGAAACCCTAAAACCCTAAAACGCGTCCATGGGAATTTTTCACAACTGGGGCTCCCCCCCAGCCCATCCCCCCAAATAAGATCATAATCCTTCTGATTGGAACCCCGCCGATCATCATAAGACAAAAGGGGTTCTCAAGTTTTGGTAACCCCCAAATCAACAATCCTACAACCCAGGACCAAAATGGTTCCCAGTGCGGCCTAAGCCCGTAAGCGAGTAGTATTTTATTTGGGGATACTATGGTACCCAATGCAGAGTAAGATTACATCCTCCTTTTGGGTATAGTGTTTTATACAAGGAATATAATCTTACTAGGTTCAACCCGCCCAAAAAATGCTACTCAAGCGGCATGCGCTAGCCCTGCTTATATCTAAGGTTAGCATTGTGGCCGTCTATGTACCAATGGCAGCGAGGGGAAGGGGCTTTAAAACCCTTGACCCTCAACCCTAAGCCTGAACCCTACTACAGGGATGCATGGCCCCATTCCCTATTCACTACTTCTAAGTGACAGGCCAACCTGCGTGCCACCAACACTTTCCCAAATCGATGGGGGTTAGGGTTTTCTTATTCAGGATTTGCGGCATAAGGTTCAGGAATTAGGGAAGTTGCCAGTATCTGCAATTACTGCGATAACGATGGGGGCAGTCACAGTAGGTTACAAAAATGTTGATAATGATAATGGTGTGAGAAATGCTACGAAGCACTTAGTTGCCAATAGCAGTCATGCCTGCACACTTACATCTGCCACAAGACAGCCACCTACAAAGGAAGCAACAGCAATCAAACATCAATGATGCTTGTGGTGTAGGGTACCTCACATGGACTTGAAAGAGATATGGGTAAGTATCTACATCACCCATTCGTATAGTCTCTGCAAATTTCCATTGCTTAATTAGGCCCGAGACCCTGAACTCTAAACCCTCTGTATGACTTGTAGATTCGTAGTCAATGGCCCATTTATCAGAAGCCTTGGATTTAATCTCAGTGCCCTTAACTTCGGGTTCAGGATTTAAGATTTCGGGGTAATTCGTATTGCAAAAGGACGTGGATCCTTCTAGCAGTCCCTTGATATCCTGGGCCCTGCCATTGTCCCTAAAAACCCTTTCCTTCATACCCACTAACCACCAAGAAGTACCTCCGAATCGCCCGAATTTCCTGCCGTCTCCATAGGCCCCTGATGTACAACGGGAAGAACCTGTCTTTCGAGTGCAAGAACTCGGGGGTCTGGGACAGCGTGCCGGAGGCATGGCTTCAGCTTGAAACTGTGGGGCTCCTTGGTATAGGGGGCCTTAAAAACCTGCTTTGGATTTATAGTCCTCCTTAAGTAGATAGAATATGGTTTTGTTGGGTATGTTATTATGAGATCCCCCTATACCCCATATTCTATCTACTTAAGGGGGACTACGGCGTTTAAGGTTTAGGGCTTAAGGTTAGGGGCCCTGTTGGCTCCGAGGGGACGTGGGGGCAAATGAGGGTACGTGAGGGCCTCCAAGAAGTACGGCGCCTGGATGTTGGGTTCAGCTTGAGTGGGTTTTGTGTTTAGTACGGTATTATGACACGTCAGAGGCTCCTCAGGAACTGTAAGCTAGGGACTCTCTTGCATGGTGAGGTTCCTTCCTGCTGTGAGTAAGAGCTTTCCTTCCAGCTTGGTTTCTTAAGATGCCCGCAAACCCCAAACCCTTTAAGACCATGCGACCTAAAGACCAAACATAAAGCAGGCAAGCCAGGAATCCTTGTAGCGACCCTTCTGTGAATAGGAGGGTCGGGTTAAGCGTTTCGGATTTAGGGTTGGGAGTTTAGGGTTTAGGGCTTAGGTGTCGTTAACATGTAGGGGGAATGCCGTGGCTTCCTGCGGTGCAGTGTACCTAGACCGGTTGTCAGCATGGTATTAGTTATTATTTAGGCCCCAATAGTAACGGTTCAAGTTGTGAAGAAGCTTAGTACTTAGCTGCTCACACCTTGAGCTTTTTCTAAAACCCGAAACCCGAAACCCCAAACCGTACTAGCGAGATTGACAGGAGTTTTTCTTTTAGCCACTGACGTGTAGCGCAGCCCGAACCTTTCGATCCATGACTTGGGTCGCTCACCCTTACAGTAACTCCCCTTTGAATTTCGCATCTTTTTAAATTCAGGGTCTCTGAACGACTCGTACAAGGGTTTAGGGTTTAGGGGCGTAATCAAGAGCTCTGATAAACTCCTGTTGCCTGTTGTGGTAATTGTTATTGTTAGGGAGAACAACTTCACCCTTAAACCCTAAACCCTTAAACCCTAAACCCTTGAACCCTAAACCCTTAAAACCTAAACGCTAAACCCCAAAACCTTAAACTCTAAACCCTTAAACCCTACGCCCTAAACCCTAAACCCTAAAGCCCTGGACCCTAAACCCTAATGATCAAACCAAGCATGGAGCCAGTCCCTGTACCACTGATGCTAGGCCCAAAGCCACAGCTCCTTGGCCCTAAACCCTGAGTCCGAAACTCTATACAGCCTAAACCCCCCTTAAACCCTAAACCCTTAAGACCTGAACCCTAAACCCTTACACCCTAGACCCAACACCCTAAAAACCAAACCCCTAAGCCCCTGAAACCCCTGCAGCCTGGATCCCCAGCACTTAAGACCGGAAGCCCTATGCGGTTTAGGGTTTAGGGCCCAGCCCCAAAATCCTTCAGTTTTGGGCTCAAGGAGGGAGGTAGGAAGAGCAGAATTTGATGCTGTGCAGCATGGCGACGGGCTTTGCGAGCACCGAAATTCTTTGTGGAGCAATTCTCGCAGCATGACTTTGATAAAAGTTTTTGTGGTTTAGGGTTCGGGCTTTGGATTGTTGGGGTTCATTTTTAGGCTTTAGGGTTTTGTTGGCTTGAGCGTTTAGGATCTAGAGTTTCGAGTTTAGTTGTTCTAGATGTTGGGTTAGGTAAACCCTAAACCCTAAACCCTAAACCTTAAACGCTAAACCGTGTAGATCTCCAGAGGCATCCAGGGTCCACTCCACGAGGCGTTTTTTTGGCATACGCGAGTGGGCATAGAGTTTTAGCAGACATTTTGAACGCAAAGTAGTGGCAAGCATTGCGCAGCTAGCCCCGAGAACGATGTCATCATAGCAGCAGTGGAAATCAGAGATGATCTGCCAACAACCAGTAGCCATAAATATGAAGATCCCACTGGGCTGCTGCTAAGGAATTCGCATTTAAGGAAGCCTCAGTATTCACTACATACCCATACCATGGTACTTTAATTTGAGTTCCTTAAGCCTTAGAAAAGTTGTTGGGCCTTCGATCAAGTTGTGAAAATCACTCCCACAGTGGGGAAAGACATGGCCCCTCCACGCTAAGCGGTTAAGGGTTTAGGGTTTAACCCTGCTGGACTCCCGCCCCTCAACCTACAACCAGTAAATGTGCAAGCCTCAAACCCAAATCACTTTACTCTCAGGATCTTGTCCTGTGCATGACCTGTCTCGCAATTGTTGTGCATGTGCTTCTGACAGCCGGCAGTGTACGAGCATCTCAGCAGCAGCGTGGTTTAGGGGTTTGGGGTTTGAGGGCCTGAGCCCTGAGCTTGGTTTAGGGTTTAGGAATTAGGGGTTTATGGCCCTCAACCTTAAAACTTTAGCTTTAGGGCATAGGGTTGCGCCTTTAAAGTTGCCATGCCTCGACCTTTGGGAGGATCTCAAAACCAGATCCAGAGGACAGAATCCAAACTGAGCTGTGTATTATGGGCTTAGGGTTTAGGGATCAGGGATTAGTTTGGGGTTTAGGGTTCAGGGGCTTGTTGGGAGTAGGGTTTGGGGTTTTGGGATTAGGGTTTAGGGTTTGTATTGGATCTAGGGACTTCCCCCCACAGTGCAGGCAACGGTACACACCAGGGAGAATCTCCAAATAGAGTCCATCAACAAGTCATACAGTACGAGGGCATCTCAGCTTTAGATGTTTTTTCTTGCCGTGCCAGCACTGATAATTGGCCTGTGGTACGCCTGACCCACCTAGAATGAGGATCCTAGGAGAGTTGGGTGCTAGTTTGGGGCTTGGGGTTACCGAAATTCTCTTATGAAGTATTCAACAACTCCAAGAGGTCACCTCCCAAATGGCAAAGCCCTACACGCTAAACACCCAAAATACTGTTGACACTAGAAATCTTGCATTGCCTTAGTATACTATAGTACCATTCTTCCCGAGGTTTGGGGTTTGGGGTTTTACATACCCTAAACCCTAAACCCTATGCATGGCAAGCATCCCCCCCACTTCGACTACCTCCACCCTCTAATCCTGAACAACTACTAGATGAGCTCTAAAAGGAGTGATATGGGGGTTTCCCAAAATTATGGGGGTTTAGGGTTTAGGGTTTAGGGTTAAGGGGTTTCCCAAAATTAGGGGGTACCTTTTTGGGGGTCCCACTAATAAGGACTATAGTATTTTGTGGTCTATATTGGGGTCCCCTTGTTTTGGGAAACTACCATATGGCCAACCCTAAATCCTAAACTTCAAGCCCTGAAGCCTAACCCCAAAACTAGTTACACAGATTTTTCCTACAGTGGACCTGACAGGTAGTCACACCTGGCAGATTGCTGACAGCAAGGAGCTGGACAAATTCTTGCCGCAGGGTTTAGGTTTTAGGGTCCCGCCTGACCTCACCCCAGAAGGTGGTTCATACAGCAAGTGGCCCCAATTTACCTAAACTTGTGCGGTTATGAATGGGTATCCTACATAATGACTCATGAGGAATAGGTTTTCTGGTCCCGACAGCCCACCCCCCCCCCCTTTCTGAGAAACCCTAAACCCCCATATGGCTGGAAGGAGTGACCTTCGTCTGCGGCTACTCTTTTACTTGCGTCTCGGGTGGAGGATTTTGGTTTGTGCCTCTGGATTGTTGGGCTTAGGGTTTAGGGATTTCTTCCTGGCAGTTAGGGTTTAGGGTCTAGGGAAAGAAAGAACAGTTACTCGCAGTGCCACCGGGGCTTGGTAAGTAGGTGAAGCAGCAGGAGAACGGGAGCTGTTAATATGGGTTCGTGCACTTCCTAAGTCCCCTGACTCTCCAAGTCGTACATTCACTTTTTCTTATGTAGGGATCTTTTAGTCCTGAAAGAAGGTAGTACTAGTAGCTTCCATTTTCTTGTCAAACCCTACCTAAACCGTAAACCCTCACGCAGAGCAAGTTTCAGGCTTGAGTGTTTAGGACCTGAATCCGGCACTAAACCTCCACAAAGAATAAGAGAGAGCGGCGGGGTGGATCTGTGCAATAATCCTTGCATAATGCCCGAGAAGATCCCATGTTCATTCCCCCACTGGGTTTCTACTAAACCCCAAGCCCTAAACACCAAAACCCTAAACCGCCATGTGGTCGGGAACTTGCGTGCCATGACGGGTGGCCTGGCTGATTCTGCTGGCCAATTCGTGCTTGTCAGTAGGCAACAGCTACCCCCAACCCACAACCCTAAGCCCACAAACCCTCAACCCTAAAACCCTAAATCTAAAACGCCAAATCCCAAACCCTAAAGATTCGCCCGCCCCCCCCCCCCCTCTATTTGCCCGCGCCAATGCATGCTCATCAGAATGTGCTGTGTATTGCAATGTTTTGGTGGTTGTGGATGTGGTCGAAGTGAACGTTAGTATGGGTGCCGCCATGGATTCACTTGTTGTTGACGTGGTCGAGGTGAACGTTATTATGGGTGCCGGCATGCATTCGATAGTATCTTGTTTTGCTGTAAATAACAGTAGTCTTGCAGTAGTTGTGGACGTATTTATACGGATGCTATGTGGATGCGCACGTAACATGAAGATGCTGCGGGCAAATAGGGGGGGGGGGTGAGTAAAGATTAAGCCTTCGAAGCCCGAAACCGAAACCTTCAAGTCCAAGCCACAAACCCTAATCTTAGTCGTGCTTCGGGGAGAGTGGTGGAGGGAAGACAGATGCCATCACAGAAGGTCAGGTTGGCATGGGTATATACAAGGATCCACTCCACATTCTGATTCGCTTCCCTGCTTTTCATCACCCCTCAAACCTAAACCCTAAACCCTCAATCCTAAACCCTAAACCCTAAAACCTTAAACCCTAAATCCTAAACCCTAAACCCTATAAGCCCTCCTTTTAACAGGCCATCCTTTTGGGCCTCCCAGGTTAGCTGCAAGTAATATATGAGCTAGAGGCTAAACTCCTTAAAGGTATTTTTAGGGGGATGATATAGGGGAGTATTATAGGGCTTATTAAAGGGGATACGTGGAGTTTAGACCCTAAACCCAAAACCCTAAGCTCTAAACCCCTATACTAGGTGGATTTCAAGAAGACTGACACAAGGTCAAGGGCAGGGCATAGAGCTTTGGGAGCTTCAAGGTTTTAGGGTTGGGGGTTAAGGGTGTTAAGGGTTTATTCGTTTTGGGGCTTTAGGGATAATCATCGGATTCGGGATCTGGGGTTTAGGTTTGGTATAGCTGTTCAAAGGTGCCGTCGTCATGCAGCCTATGAGTTTAGGGTATAGGGGTTTAGGGTTTAGGGTCCAGTATACTCCGAAGCGTGAACTCTAGAATCCTAAGCACGATATTCGACACCCTTCAAACGTTAAAGCCAGAAGGCAAGACACCCCTGCTTATCATCCCGACAACAAAATGAAGCAGATTCAACCAAAACCCTAAAGCCCCAAAACTTCGAAAACCTGAATCCCTGACGCCCTGAAATCTGTAGCCAATTTTTTTTCGAACGCCTGAAGCCCTAAAGCCCCAAAGGCCTCAACCCTGAACCCCAAACCCTGACACCCCAAACCCCCAAAACCCTAGCACTCTGAAACCCTCAGGCTATCCCTTTGCCTCCTCCTTGTGGGTCTCGGCCGCGCCATGGTGGCACTGACCCTCTCCGCCTCTTGCCCCGGCAAAGATGATTTCAGGGTTCAGGGTTGGGGGTCTTATGTCCTCAGTGTTTTGGATTCCAGCGACTTTTGGTTCTAGGGTTTTAGGACCCTAAGCCCTAAACCCTAGGGTAGCTTCTCCTGTTCTAGGAAGAAGATTTCCAGAACGTTCCGTGCAGGCAGTCCATAACTGCTTTGAGCAAGGAGCTGGCATGCTTTGGTAACTCCAAGCCCCAAATTTGGGAGCTAGGGTCCTACTTTAGGGTCTGGGGTACCAGCCTCTCATTGCCAAGGAGGACTGCACACTGTCTTGGGGCTCAAGGCTTAGGGACGGAGGTTGTGTAGCCATAATTCGTACAATTTGTATTATCCTTATTAGTTCATACTATTATGAATATTATTACTACTACTATTATTACTTTATATTTTTCGGGGATTGGACATGAGATTAAGCTGTGGTCTAGTGTTTGAGGCTCAGGGCGCAGGATTTAGGTTCGTTTTTGCGGTTTCTTGGCTGGGCACGTGCGGAAATCACATTTTTTTTAGGTTGGGTCCGTGTGTCGCAGGCATAGGTCACATGAACAAGTTTGAGCATTTTTGAGCTTTATCCTAAGCTCGCAACCTTAAATCCTAAGCCCTGAACGCTAAATCCTAATGCCTAAGCCTTAACCCGCTGGCCAGAGGCCTTCCTCATGGCGCCAGTGACGCGAGCAGAAATGCTGCCGCCCATCATTGCGCGACCTGGCTGGGTACATCGGTTTAGGCATTTAGGGTTTAGCGTATGGTGTCTAGGGTGTAGGGTGTCGGAGCAGGAGGGAAGGAGGAAGGTAGTAACTGCTTGTCTATGGAGTACCATAGCGTTTGGTTTTAGATGATGCGCCTGTCAGGGAAACATAAAGCCAAACTGTCTCCCATAGGTTCGTGCAAGACTGCTACTAGAATAGATGAGCCAGCCGTTTTGTAGTATACCCGTCTAGCGTGGTGCAGTCAATCTCTTTTTGTAAACACACCCCAAGTCCCTAAATACTTCATATGATCCATAATCTAAACTCCTTAAGAGATTATATAGGGTATTATATAGGGGACTACTCTCGCGGATATTAAGGGGGATACCAGGAGTTTAGACTATGGCTCATATGATTCTACTTTTTATCTGCTACGTGGAGTACGCAATATTCAGGGGTTGGGGGCGTAATGTCACAGAGGCAAATATCAAAGGGGATGTGGAAGGGTTAACAATTCGAAGTGCTTTTCCCAGTGCTGCCTAAGGGAGCATTGGGGTAGCTGAGTTGCTCGAAAGTTTCAATCAAAAGTCTTGCGCCTACCGCTGGGGTTACAGGTTTGGGGCTCAGCGCTTAAGCTGTGGATTATTGGGCTAGTGTTTGTTGAGGGGTACGGGATGCCCCTGGCCATGAAACAAGCTCGTGAACCGACTGTTGAAAGTCTACGCACCTCTAATGTGCCGTCTTCTGAGACATGCAGTCTTTCTGGCACATTTTTGTGGCTGGTGGCCGCAGGGAGGTTCAGGGTTTAAGGTCTGGTTTACATATTCACCAAACTCACGTATCAACATGTGGCATTCTCGAAGTAGCTCTGTATGGGGTCCTAAACGCGGCCCCTCTTATCAACGCATAACGTACACTAACCCCCTCCGCAAGCAATCTCCACATCCCTAGGTTGGGTTCAGTGGCTTTTCAAAATTGGCCCAACACGCTCGAGTCCTAAATTTAAGTACCATCAAAAGGGAGCCTGTAGTTTTTTTGAACCCTGAACTTCACATATTTGCATATATATGTACACGCACATATATATATATATGTATAAGTATATCGTTATGTAGTCCCCAGATACATCTTATATGTGTACATATATATACATATATATATATATAATCCTAACCTCTAAGCCCTAAACCCTAAACTATTATATATAGATATAACTCTATGATATGAAAGTCGCCTCAGGCTTGTATCCTCCTTGATAACCCCTATAGTGGTCCACTATGTAATCCCCTACATAGCCCCTTTCAAGGAGTTTGGACTATAGTACATATGGAAGTCACCTCAGGCTTGTATCGTCCATCTTGAGTATTGCCGCTGCATCTCTCCTGGCAATCGCAGCTCCGCGTTTAGTGCAAATGCTTGGAGAGGCCCTGTCAGGGATGTTGGGATTTAGGGTTTAGGGTTGGGGTTTGGGGTTAGGGTTTAGGGTGTAGGGTTGGGGTTTAGGGTTGAGGGTTGGGATTGTAGGTCAGCGTGCAGGCTTGCCATTCCTTGGCCACAGCCCTTGGTGGGAGGGTCTTGTGCAGAAATGTGATTACGCTAAACCCTCAACCCTAAACCCTAAACTAAACGCTAAACCGTAGAGGAGGAGGAGGTTCAGGGACGAGATTGCATGAGGTTTGCTTGGGCTTTTGAGGATGCAGGGTTTTGAGAATTCAGATAGGTTTAGGGTGTACGGGTTCAGGGTTTAGGGTTTAGCCTCCTTGTAAACCCCAAAGCAGCAATCTACAAGGAACCGTTTCCAAGGTTCTATGTTGATTTGGGGGAACATAGATATTTTAAACCGTAAACCCTAGAATGGAGAGCTCTAAAGCATCCTGAAATCGAAAAAAATCCAGGATATAATCTGGTGACATCTTGTGGTCCCTTATAAGTACGATTATAGACAACACTAGCGTTTGCAACATAGCTACCCAGGTATCGCAATCCTGCAAGCTTCATGTAGATGCCGGACTTAAAGCTATTTTTTTGGGCCTAGATCCTAAACCCTAAGCCCTAAACCCCAAACCCTTAACCCTAAACCCTAAACCCTAAAATGCCAAAACCCACTTCTTAGAACTGTGGTGTAGGGCACCTCAGATAGACCTCAAGATGACATTGGTAAACATTTCATGCTTCTACATGAGCTATGGTCTAAACTCTTTAGAGGGGCGGTTCCAAAGGGGATTGTATAGGGGAGTATTTTGGGGGTTATTAAGGAGTTTAAGACTGTAGCTCACATGGGCACAAGGATTCAGAGAGTTTCGGCATGCAGCCGCGGTATGAGTCCTGAATCATGCACCTGTTATGCCACCTTGAACCCTAGGGTTTTGGATTTAGGGTTTAGGGTCCTGGACGCAGTGTACTTTAGCCCTAATGTTGCACTCACTTTTGTGAAGAGCCCTTCTATAATGTGTTTTCGCCGCCGCTTATTCAGGACATGGCCATTGTTTTGAAGCCCATCTTTAATGTGTTTTGTTTTGGGGCCCTCAAAATGCGGGACCGAATCCAGACCATCCTTTTTAAAATAGTCTCCAAGGCCTCCCGGGCATTCAGTACCGTGGTACCCTTATTCAGGACCTCTAATTTCTATTTTTCTGGGGGCCCCATTGTTAGGGGGGCCCCCCAAGATTAAAGAGAGTGCAACATTGAACCTAAACCCGGGACTCCACGCTGTAGATCCTAAACAACCTGAAGCTGTAACTATCAGGATCTGGTAAAGAACTCCAAACTTAACCCTTAAACAGTAAGGCTTGGGCCTAAACCTTAAGTCCGAAGAAACTGAAACCTTGAATCCCGCAATCACCCAGACGTCATTGCACGGCTGTCGCCAGGTGCCTTTGGCTGTGACCCAGGACGTCACCCAGACCAGTTTGAAGTTTTTTTTAGAATTTCTTGGTGTGGGTTTGGGGTTTTGGGGTTTGGAGGATATCGATTTTGAGATCCTCTCTTGTCTCAGTTAGAGCTTTCCTACAGGGCTCTCAGCCAGGAAGGACTATGAGGGCCCTGTGGTGCTGAGTTTTCTTGTAGCATGTATCTCATTAGGGTTCAGGGTTTAGGTGTTTATTTGGGTGCCTACATTCCATAGTCTCCGTGAACCCCAGCATAAACCCAGTTCTCTTTTTCATTTGTCTTTTCATTCTTCTGTAATATCCCTAAATCCTACCCCCCAAAAAACGGCAAACCGTAAACTGCAAACCTTGAACCCCTGCACTCTACTAGACCCTAAGCCCCTCTCAACAAGAGCTCGCCCAGGTCACAGATCTTGAGGGCGCATGTCCGGTTGCCTTGACCCAGGCGGGCGGCCACAGGGTTGTAGGGTTAGGGTAGTTTAGGGATGACTGATCCTAAACCCTAAACCCTAAATCCTGAACCCTGAGTTGCGAACCGGTAGGCGTGGTTTGGGGGCAGTTGCATCCCTTTGTTTTAGGAGCGTTCGCGTTGTTGAATCTGGGCCCTACAGGTGCCAGGATCTAGTTTGCTTGGATCCTCCACTCCCTGGCCTTCGCATGGCTGGGAATGCAGGATTGAAAAGAATATGAAATTACCATCATGGGTTTAGGGGTTAGGGTTTAGGAATGAAAAAATGGAACCTAAGTTTAATAAGTATTACTATAAGGATCCATTGATTGATTCCTAGCTAACCTAAGGTAAGCTCCCAAACAAAAAAGGGAATGAAGGGACGGCCTCGAGAGTTTGGTCCTCAACAGCACCTGCTCATGCTTGTCTTGTTCCGAGTTTGGGTTTAGGGTTTAGGGGTTTAGGGCACTATCCTAGACCCTTAACCCTAAACGGGGTCTGAAGGCGCGTCTGCAGAGAAACCTTCACCTGTTGTGGCGAACTTGTTCTGGTGGCTTCCCAAAATTAGGGCTACCTTTCTGAGGTCCCCATCATAACCGGACTGTGGCATTTGCAGGTCTGTATTCGCGTCTCCCCTATTTATGGAAGTTACCTTATCGTTGCTGTCGCTACTGCTGATGTCCTCCCTCTCGAGTTAGTTTGTATTTGTTGTTTCCTTATCCCACTAGAACCGTGGCGAAATGAAATTCACGATCGCTAGTCCTACCACAAGCACAGACGTGACTCTGTTTGTTGTGGGAACCAAGATTGCGGCAATCATGGTGACCCATATGGTGACTCCTAGGGGCTATGACTGCTGCTGTTGCGTTTTCCCATATCACCTAACCCCAATCCTCAAGCCTAGACCCTAGGCGCTAAACTTTGAGCCCCAAACATGGCCCCTGTACCCCTCAATCTAGCAGTACTGCCCAGTCGCGTCCGGGTGCAGCCAGGCGACGCAGCTGTTTGAAGTGCCTCATGCAAAGAATCGGATGACGCCCAGCGACTTGCTCCAAGAATCGGCTTTGTACCAAAAACCTTAAACCAAATAACCTACTGGGGTTTAGAGAGATATTACATGGGATCATGTAGGGCTTGTATTCCCTTATTCCCCTACTAACGACCAGTAAGAAAGTCTTTGATGGGGGTTTCAAGTTCGGCAACCCTAACCACTAAAACGTAATATAGGGGCCTAAATAGTTACCAACATTATGTTTCCATGTTCCTTATATAATTATGGTCTATGGTACCTCAGAGGGACCTCAAAGTGATATTGGTAATTATTTAGCCCCCTGTGCTAGCTGGGGTTCGAGGATGCGCTACGAGCTCCTGCATTTGTCGCATCAAAACGAGCTGACCTATCGGCTATAGGGCCTGCAGATGCCTTAAACTGTCAAGCCCTACGCCCTAAACCCTACACCCTAAACCCCTAAACCCTAAACTCTAAATCCCTAAACCCTAAATCACTAAATCCCTAAACCCTAAATCACTAAATCCCGAAACCCTAAATCCCAAGCCCTAAACCCCTACCGTCATCCGTTCGTCCCAGAGCCACCAACCCGAGGGCCATCCATGAACTCTGGCTGAATTGAATTCCCAAGCTTAGAAGCTAGCCACCGGATTATAGGGTTTGGGGTTTAGGGTTTAGGGTGTAGGGTTTAGGGTGTAGGGTTTAGGGTTTAGGGTTTAGGCGTAGCATAGGGATAATGAAGAATCAAATGGAAAAGAACATGGAAACTGACATGGAAATTGGGATTATAGAGCTGAGGGCTAAGGGCCCTAAACCCGAACCCTCATGTAGACCACTTATTAATAAACCCCCTCCCCTTAATAGGGACTATAATAGGGATCCTAACATCAAGCCAGTGTAAAGCCTCGTTTGAAAGAGAAGTACTTTTAGAGGCTTGATTGGTCTACTCGGAGGAGGGCAACCGTAGAACTCTGAGGGCAGCCACCTTTCTTGAACTCATCCCCTTTCGGAGCTACATTGTGGATGGCTTGGAGAAAGTGGCCCGTCCCTGTTGCCCATGTTGCTCCGTTTAGTCCGGACATGCAAGCCTAGATAACTACCAATTTTGAGGTCCTAGGTTCCTCTCCACAATCATGGTACAGGGTACCGCAAATAGACCTCCACATGATATGGGTATTTATGTGGGCCCGGACGTACATAATCCATATAGAGCCTCATACGAACCCAGTTTCATTCTCATTTTCCATGTTCCATTCGATTGTTGGTATTTATTTAGGTCCCTGATCCCGAAATCCTTGGAAAGTCCTAAGCCTGTGCACAAGCTCTTTGTCCAAAAGCCTCCCCTGAAAACCTTCAACCGCACTCTGGATCATGGTTAGAAGGTTGTATTTCATACCGTGGGTCCAGGGTTAAGGGGCCTAGGGTTCAACATAAAAGGTCTAGGGTGCTAGGTTTGGGGTTTAGGGTTGAGGGGTTTAGGAACTCGGGTTTGGGGTGTAGGATTTGGGGTTCAGGCCCTTGATACCTTCATGAAGTTTCACACATATGATGCCGGCACGCGCAAAGGGCCAAAGACGACCTCTAAACCCTAAACCCGAAACCCTAAACCCGAGAACCCTAGTTAGGTTTGAGGGTTTAGGGTTTAGGGTTTCAGACCCCCCCCTGCCATGAACCCAAGGACTTGTAACAGTAAAGACTGAGCCCTGAACCCCGCAACCTACACTCTAAGCTAGTAGATGGGGACTTCCACACAGTGTGGGGTGTAAGGTTTCGGGTTTTAGGGTCAGGTTAGGGGGACCCATCGAGGGATGCATAGGGGCTTAGGGGGACCTCTAACGAATATGTTATAACTATGACTTTAGTCCAGGGCTCATATGGGGGTTTCCACAATTCTTTACAATACAGTTCCAAGCGGGGGTTCCTGCTTCAATACGGCTCCTACATAAAGTTTCCCAATTCGGAAGCAGCAATCTAGGCCAAGTCTTATATGAACACCAAACCCGGTTTGGGGTTTAGGGTTTACGGGATGACCCAAACGCTAGATCCCCAGTCCTAAAACCCTCAGCCCCAAACCTTAAACACCTACACCCTCAACCCTCGCTAAGCCCTAGGCCTAGAACCTTAAACCAACCTTAAACCTGAAACCGGAAATCCGAAACCCTACACCCAAAACCTGGAGCCCTAAACCTTAGATCCCAAAGTCCAGACCGCCTGGGCCATACAATCTGAATCCGAAACCCATCCGAAATCCTATGCCTCAAGCCCTGAACCCTAAATCCCTAAACCCTAGACCCTAAACCCAAATCCTGAATCCGAAGCCTTCAATTCCTGGACGAGTCAAGGCAACGTGCACGCAGAGCGAAGCTCGCATTGCGTGGCCCACGCTAGGTACCTTGGGGGCTTAGGGTTCAGGGTTTAAGGGGTCGGTGCGTGTGAAGGGGTGTAACATCCTAACCCTGAACCCTAAACCCTAAACCCTAAACCCTAAGGGTTTAGGGTGTGGGATGGCTACTTGCGGAGACTCTGGATGAACATCCAGAGCCTCGTAGAGGGCAAGTCTAGGGAAAACCTGGAACCATGCACTGTGCATATAGTCTAAACTCCTAGTATCCCTCTTAATAATGGAGAATCAAATGGAAAAGAAAATGGAAAATGAAATGGAAACTATTATATCTAGGGTTATGTAGGGGATTATAGGGGTTATAGTCTAAACTCCTAGTATCCCCCTTAATAACCCCTGCAGTAGTCCCCCATATAAACCGTTATATCACCCCCTTGAAGGAGTTTAGA
>CAJNIZ010048160.1:6771-23907 GCA_905231905.1 Symbiodinium pilosum | reverse complement strand
CCAATGTTTCGTGACTTCCGCGTACGCTAGAGAAATGGCGGCCGCAGAAACCTAGGGGTTTGCCCGTTTAGGGTTTAGGGTTTAGGGTTTAGGGTTTAAAGTTTAGGGTTTAGGGTTTAGGGTGATATTGGGCTTAGTACGTGGATGTCGTATGTAATTTAATACCTGGGTTCCTCAAAACGGGTGGCGTCAGCAAGCTTAGGAGCGAGGACCCTGATTTGTGGATGTGGTTTTGCTTGTAGGTTCACTGCCCTGTCCCTAATATTTAGCATTCCCCACGCATTATGGTATACAACAATTGGGATATTTCAGATCGGGGGGGGGGGTTGGGGGGTTTTGGTGAGGTCATTCTGACGTAAGGCTCAGTAGTGTGGCTAGGTGAGAGGCCCATTCTTGTCCCTCAATCCTAAACCCTACCCTCCCTAAACCCTAAACCGGACCCTGAAAAGACAAAGACTGCTAAATATGGGGTTCTATGTTGGTTCGGGGGAGTGAAATTGCCGCTCCCATAGGGCGACCAGCTCCCATACCTCTTATGATCCGTTTCTATGGAATTTTGGGGTGGGGAGCTTTTTCTCTTGTAAGCTACATTTGAGCCTTATGTAAGGCTTTTGTAAGGGTACCCACCTGGTGATTCCCCACCTGAAAAATCCTCCATCAGTCATTGCGAAGCTGGCGTTTCTCAAACTAATCCCTACACGCCTTGAACCCTAAACCCTGAAAAAAAAACCTAAACCCTACACAATAGAAGGAACCCCAAAACCCCTGTAGGCGCTTTCGATCGGTAGAGTCCTTGGGGGTTACCCTTCTTTGGAGAATCGCCCTAGTAACTCGGCCCCCTGACCCTCCCAACCTAAACCTAAACCCTATAGTAAGTTTCATTTTCTTTTCCATTACTACAAAGTCCCTAGTTTTTCCAGGAGGTGGACATCCGAACACTGGCCAATGCCTGCGTCCGTATGAAGGGATTTGTTGCTTGGCTTTACTTGCCTGAGGGATCCAGGAGTAAGGTTTAGGATTTATGGGGTTTACAGGGTTTATAGGGTTTAGGGTTTTAGTCCTTAAAACTCCAAGTAACTAGACAAATAATACCTACATTGGGTCCTTAAGTCTGAAAATATTACCTACAAAGGGCCCTCAAGTCTAAAAGTATGACCTACGAAGGGCCCTTAAGTCTAAAAATATGACCTACAACGGGCCCTTAATATTACCTACATTGGGCTATTGGGATCCAGAAATCCTGCCAGGAACCTTAAACTTAGCAAGTACATGTAGTATACTTTGCCGTAGAATGCATGCCAAACGGTGGATACTAAAAATCCTGCATTACCCTAACTACCTCATACCTTGGGGAATTACACCATGATGGTATGCAAGGGTCATGCAGGGTTTCTACTAAACCCTCAACCCTAAACCCCACTACACGCCTTCGGATTCCCATTCTATTGCCCAAGTAAAATGGCTGCACATCCTTTAGGATTAGGGCCTAAACCCTAAACCCCTAAACCCAAGACCCTAAACCCCTAAACCCCTAAACCCTAAACCCTTGTGGCCCAAAGTTGGGCATTCTTTATAGGGCTTCATGGAACAAGGTAGGTGTTGCTTATAGACATGGAGCCCAGGGTAAGTGGTCTCCATGCTCATGGAGAGTTCTCTAGGGATCCAGGTGAAGAAGTGTAGGTAATATCTATAGACCTTAGGGCACAACGTAGGTATTATATGTATGCTTGGAGTTGAGATTAAACCCTGAACCCTTGAGGCCACCAGTATAGATCTACTCTCGCTGAGCTTCGACATCAAGCGCCTTGGCTGAAGTGAGGAATTCAGGGCACAGGCCGCGGGAGCTGAGTTTACCGGTGCTCTTCTAGAGTTTAGGGAGGGTTCAGGGGTTGTCCGTGTATTTCTCAAAACGATACCCCATCATCCCTATATCTCCCTAGGGTCCTAAACCCAGACCCCTAAACCCCTAAACCCTCAACCCTAAACTCCTCAAACCTAAATCCTAAACCCTAAACCCCTAGACCCTAAACCTCATTTGGAGGCTTAGCACGTTTCTGAACCCTAACTTACTAGGATGAGCTGTTCACCTTATCACTCCCCATTAGTACACGGAGAAGGTTAGGCTATGGTTATAGGGATTAAGGGATTTAGGGATTTGGGGTTTAGGGATTTTAGGGTTCAGGGATTTAGGGATTTCAGATTTCAGGGTCCAGGGATTTAGGGATTTAGGGTTTAGGGAGCGTTTAGGGTTTAGGTTTTTAGGGTGTAGGGCTTTAGGGTGTAGGGCTTTAGGGTGTAGGGCTTTAGGGTGTAGGGATTGAGGGATTAAGGATTTAGGGATTTAGGGTTTCAGGGTTCAGGGATTTAGGGTATAGGGCTTAAGGATTCGGTTAGATTCTAGTGCTTGTCAGATTGCCCAGGATCCAGGTTGAGACCTTGTCTGTTATTTATCGACGTTCTAAGCTCTTAACCTACATACCCTTGAGGTGTGGACTTTGCATGCTTCAAGTAGACTTCGTGGCTCTCAATATACGCAATGCTAAACGCCAGCTCGGAAAGAATGGCCCTAAAACCCAAACCCTTACACCCGAATATGAGGAATCTGTACCGCAAAGCCCCTAAACTCTAAGCCCCAACCCCCTAAACCCCTTGAGCCTAGACCCCCAAACCCCAAGCCCCTTAATCCTAAACCCTAAAACCCTAAACCCTAAAACCTAAAACCCTAAACCCCTAACCCCCAAACCCCCAAACCCCTAAACCCCCTGCGCCCTAAACCCCTAAACCCTAAACCCCCCTAAACCACAAACCGCTAAACCCTTAAACCATAAACTGCTATACCCCTAAACCTCTAAACCCCTAAACTCTCTATCCCTAAACCCCTCAACCCTAAATCCCCTAAACCCTTAAACCAGAATACGTAGGAGTCTCAACTGAGAGCCCTCGCCTTGTGAAGCCTACCTTCAAAGGAACATTGCTCAAGGTTTTCAGAGTTTTGGGTTTAGGATTTAGGGTTTCGGTTTCAGGGGTCGGGGCTCAGGGCTTAGGATTTTGGGTTTAGTTTAGGGTTTAGGGTTAGTGTCTAGGTTTAGAGTTGAGCTCCACAAGGACAACTGTTCTCTTTCACGGGGCCTTGCTTGCGCCGATACCTCTGCATCGGCACATGATCATAAAACCCCAAACCCTAAACCCTAAAAACTAAACCCTGCCCTAAAGCCAAAACCCCAAACCCCAAATCATACCCGTTCGGCCTGGGTAACAGAGAAAGGGACGGTGTAAGCTGTAGGAGGGAGACCTCCTCGAATACACCTAGGATCCACCTTACGAAGTCCTGGAAAATGCGTTTTGAAGGTTAGGGTTTACGGTTTAGGGAGTAGGGTTCACGGTTTTAGGGTTTAGGGTTTTGGGATTTAGGGTTTAGGGTTTAGAGTTTAGGGATTGGGGTTTAGGGTTTGGGGCGCTTGATTTGTACATAGGGGCTTTCTCATGCAGATGCCTATGGAACCCTTCAGGAAGGCTCCCATCATCCTTCATACTCCTTCTGTATCAATAGGGTCCATGGAGGTCCTTTCAAAAAAGGTTTAGAATCCCATATTAATGGCCTAAACCCTAAGCCCTAAACCCTTCATACTTGCAGAAGATAGCACTGAGGACCACTTTTCGCAAGCAAACCGGCTTGTTCTTACGGCCCGCCGGCTGCAAAAGGATATACTCGCCCTTAAGTAGATAGAATATAGGGTTTAAGGTTTAGGGTTATAGTCCCCCATAAGTGTTTCAGAACATTAGGCTTGGTAGGGGTTATATAAGGATAATGGAGAAAATGCAAACTACTGTATTGTAATAGGGTATACATTGGGTTAAGGGCCCCCTTAAGTAGATAGAATATAGGGGTATATAGGGGATTCTATAGGGTCTAGGGTTGAGGAATTAGGGGTAGATGGGGCTCTTGATATAGTAGACCATTAGCATCCCCAAGCCATATTCTATCTAAGGGGGATTATACACTCCTGGAAACTAACATGGAAACCCAAAAGGGGCCCTATAAAGACTACAGTCACTCTAAAATGGGGCTATATGGGTTTCCATGTTAGTTTGGGGGATTATAAGGGCCCAAGAGCGCAAATGACAGGCTCTCGACTCTCAACAGCATGGTCCCCTCTTAGTACGTATGGTAGGCATATTGTTGAGGAGGTATGGGGGGGTGGGTGATTGTTCAGAAATTTCTAAATCTTCAGGTTTGCAAGGTTTCAACAGGGCCGCGGATTCTAAGAGATGTTCAGCTCTAGGTTTCTTTTGCCCTCCCTAGATTTTTTTGCTGGCTGCAAAGTCTCTTGGCTCCGACTTCTCAAGGATTGTCAGAAGAATGTGGAGGAGTATTTCTGGAGCTCTGGATTTTTCTTATTCGAAGGTCACCATCAGAGGATCCCCGCAACGATTGCTAAAGCCGACGAAAAAATTTCGGCGGCTGGAGGAGTTGGGCTAGTTTCACACGCATTACCTATTGTTACTGGCTGTTTTGCAGAAAGATTGTGCCTAGATATGCCAACTACCCATAATAACCATAGTTTACCTACCCACCATTGTTGCTGCCAAAGGCTATGCATTGCGTATTTGGGATCTATGCAAAGGGCAGCTTGACAGGAGGTCCACTCTCGGCCTCACCGGGCCCGTCAATTTGTTCTATGACAAGTGCTGGACAAAAACGAGTTTTGCGCGGCAAGTTCCAAAACTCAGGGGTTCGCGGGCCACCATAAACCCTAAACCCTTTGGGATCTGTATTGTGGTCCCTCTCCTGGAAGCTTGCAAAGTAGCCCCTGCAGAACCCTTGTGTAGGAAACCCCAGAACGTTGTAGTAATCCCTTGCATCACGCGGTAATGGTCTAGGGTTTAGGGTTGAGGATTTAGGGTTTAGGATTTAGGTATTAGGGTTTTGGTGTAGGATTTAGGATTTAGGGTCTAGGACTGTCCATCTATTTTGAGCATCCGCCGTTTAGTGCTTTTCGGGGGCATACCTCCAACATACCAGAGGTGGACCCTCCACCCAGTAATATGGTTTAGGGTTTTGGGTCAGGGTTTCGGGTTTAGGGTTTAGGGTTATGTAGGGATAATGGAAAAGAACATGGAAATTAATAGGGTTTATCGGGATTATATAGGGATTATAGGGTATATTTAGGGTTATAGAGGGATAATGAAAAAGAAAATGGAAGCTACTATCTATGGTTTAGGGTTTAGGGTTTAGGTGGACCCCCCACGCAGCAATAGTGATTATAAGGGATAATAATCAGGGATCATATTCGGGTCCTTTTATATTCCCATTATACCCCGAATACAGGGTGGGGGGGGGGGGTCCTCCAAAAAGGTACCACGGTCTTTCCAATGCTTAATTAGTTGGGAGTGGGGGAATGTATCTACACCGAAGTTAGGATCCGCACATGTCCCTTAAGGATATCCCATGTAGTCTCTTAATGGTAGGGTATTCTTCTACGATTTAGGTTTTAAAGCGCGAAGCCACAACCTTAACATTCAACCAGTCTAGGGTATACACCCCTTTCAGCCCCCCACCCCGAAGCCCTAAAACCCTAAACCCAGCAGGTTGGCCAAGAGCGTCCGTCGTGTCGAGGAGATGCTCATCGATCAGAGTCTTGGCGATTCTTGGGGGGCTCGTGGGTTCTGAGGGTTCTCAAGTTTTAGGCTTTTAGGGCTTTAGGGTTTAGGGCCATAAACCCTAAACCCTAAGCCCAAAGGGTTTAGGGGTTTAGGGTTTAAGGTTTAGGGTAGGTTCTGGGTATAGGCTATGACTGCCACAAGGTAAATCAAGGGTTTTGGATTCATATTTGAGGGATTAAGGTTTTTGGGGTTTGGGGCTTAGGGTTTAGTAGTGGGGGGGTTTCCTAATTGGTTAATGTAGAGGCCCAAATAGTTGGAGACCAATTTGTGTTTTTTGTTTGCTTTTTCTCTATGGAAGCTTGGGCGAATCGATGCCAAGCAAGGCGCGAAGCATGGCCGAAATGAGTGATGACTGCGCAGGTGTGTGGGTGGAGACACAGGCATTGCCATACTCTCCACTGATGGAAATCGATCTGATTTCCCGACACAGCGCAGGTGGCCCATATACTCCGCATGTGTGTCAGGCCTACGCGACCATAGAAGATCAAGTCATACTGCCCACCAAGAACCGAAGAAGCAGTGTGCACAGGGTGCTGACTCTGAGAAGATCCGTCCATAAACCCCGTATTGTTGTACCAATATTGTGATCATAGCTTTGGGTTTAGGGTTTAGAGACGTCATGGAGACATGAACGAAAAGAGCATCGAAATTGAAATGCAAACTTGCTTATAGAGGGCAGACTTTGCTATCGTTGAGGCAGCGGGGTGCCAAAAGGGGTTGCGCGGAGATTGCCCTCCGTTCGGGTGGGTCAAACATCTAGAAAACCTAACCCCCCAACCCTGAACGAAGGCTTGGGCTTAAAGGATCTGAAGCTAAGCTACCATTTGTAGGTGACTTGAAGTTGATTACAGGGGTTTAAGGCTTTTAGGGTCAGGGCTTAGTGTTTGTGAGCTAGGAAGTTAAGGGTTGCCTGCATGGCTCATGACTCATGACCCCTTCCCTCCTTTCCAGGACCTCTGCTATATTGCCTAGATGATTACAAATGTTATGGTCCCAGATAAGGGTGTAGGAAAAGAGGGTTTAGAATTGAGGTTTAGGGCTTAGGGTTCAGAGCTTCCTGGGAGGTGGGGGAGGGTACGTAAGGTAGAAGCCTAAATAACGAGCAATAGTGTGCCCCTTGATGAGGGCTTAGGCTTCGGAGTAGGAATGGAGAATCCAATGGAAAAGCATGAAAATGGAACAGCGATTATACAGGGGTTTACCAGGATGATTACCAGTTTCATGGTTCTACATTCTTTGCGGTTTCGGGCTTTGGGTTTAGGACTCAGAAAGACCCGTAAAACTTAAACACGACATGATATTGGTAATTGGCCAGGTTTCCCGGCACAGCTATCCTGTAAAGCCCTGTGTCTTTCCCAGTCTCCATTTGAGCTATGGTCTCAACTTCTTAAAGGGGTTTAGGGTTTAGGGATGGATTGGTATTCAGGGTTTAGGTTGATGATTTGGGTTATTTTGTGCAGCATCCACAGTTTGGTTCCAGCCCCCCCTGCTTTTTGAGAGAACCACATCCTATCAGAAACCTCAGAGACACTGAAAGTGTCATGTTCCCTAAGAATGTAGAACCACAATTGTGGTACTTGTGATTATAAGCCCTTGTACAAAAGCAGTTCGCGTGTAATTGTCCAGATTGTCGTCAACTTGGTTCTTCACCATTCCAGGAAACCTTGGAATCTTACATTCCCCTGAAAATCCTGAACCCAAAGCCACGTCCAAACCCAAAGCTCAAGCACTCAAATCCTGAATTTCTTGTCTGCCCTACTCAGGATAAGCAAGGGTTGCGAGGATTTAGATAGTGGCTATCGGTCAAAGATAGGATCTGCGGCTACAGATAGGGGAATATGTTCTAGGGTTTAGGGCTTAGGGTTTAGGGTGTAGGCCTACTGTCAATATAAGCCCTATGAAGGGACCCTTAACAGTGGGCATAGGGGTCCCGCTTTTAGTTTAGTATGGTCCGTGAAATTGTCCCCAATAAGGAACCCATGTCTCCCCAAACCCTAAACCCTAAACCCCTGAACCCTAAACCTAAACCAATAACAAGCAGGGACAGGCTCCTAGAACATGTAGTCTTCTGAACTTGACATCCGACTCAGCCGAACCCTGAAAGAACTTTACTTCCTGGTTCTCAAGGGAGAGTCCCCAAACCCTGAACCCTAAGCCCTAAGCCTTAAACCCTGAACCCTAAACCTTAAACCCTGAGCCCTAAGACTTTTGTAGGGTGTTGCATAAGCATGTGAAGGGATTCCCTGCAAAAACAGCACCTCGAAGCATCCGCCACAGGGCTTCGAGTCTAGGGCTTAGGGTTTAGGGTTTAGGGTCTAGGATGCCGAGTTTGCAGTAGGGTCTAAGGTCTATAAGTCAGGGTTGAGGGTCTGGGGTGCGCGAGCAAGCGGGAGCACTCTTGTTCTAACCGTGAAATTCTTTCCTGGACCCATGAAAGCTGTTCTTGCATCAGCAGTCTTGCCACCTTTGCACGATCCGATCTTGCACGTAGTAATTCTCGATTCTTTTGCCTTCTGATATCAGCACTGAGCTCCATAGCCATTGCCGTAGCCACTACCTGAACCCTAAAAGTATGTAAAATAATAGCCATACACATAATAACAGCCATAAAGGCCATTCTTTTACATACTTTTGAGGTCCAGGTATGCTAAACCCTAAACCCTATATAACCCATTATGGTCGTTTCCATTTTCTTTTCCATTATCCCTGCTAGTTTTTTGCAGCAAGGCTGCTACCTGTGCCTGCTATGCGGCTCCTGCCCTCAAGCAAGCATCATTCATCTGGTAATCCTCTCTGCAGGGGTTTGTCAACATGGCGTTTAGAATGCAGGGTTTAGCTTCCAGGGTCTAGGATACAGTGTTTGGGTTTGAGGCTGTAGGGTTTAGGGTTTAGGGTTTGGGGTTTAGCATGAAGCAAGCATCGCCAACCACAAGGACGTCGCAAATGCCAACGTCTCCAAGAGTTGGAAGAGTCCTGACGTGCTTTGGCCACAAGCAGGGTTTAGGGTTTAGCATTTAGGGTTCCCGAAAATCCAGGTCATGACCAGGCAAGAAGATCCGGTAGTGGTTTATAGCTACCACTTTGTAAAACATGCGCGCCTGCCTGGGCCTTCTGTGGGCGACACCATGGATGAGGCATTAGACTTTATAAGCCCCTTAGCCTACTTTTGGCCTGCCAGGGAATGGTAGGGTCTATTTGCCCATTCTGGTAGGATTGATGTTTTTTTGCAGGGGGGAGGCGTGGAGGCTTGGAATCAGCAGGCCTTGCAGGTTGATGTTCTGGGCCAAGTTATCAAGCAGGATACTTTGAGGGTCCTGCAGCTAAGTACTACACATCCCGTTGTCTGAATATCCTTTCTCTAATTCTATATTGATTCTACTCTATCTTTAATAGTCCTTTTCCTAACCCCTAAGCAACTGTGCGGTCCCTACACTGTAAGGGCTAGCAGACAAAGGAATACAGATACCTCGCAACACTGGGCCATTCTAGATGGGCTTTCCCGAAATTACTTAGGGTTTAAGGTTTTGGGGGGGAGTTCCCACATGTTAAGGATTAAGATTCTGGTAGTCTATACGAAGATAATTAGGGTTTAGGCTTTTGGGGGGGCCCATAGTAAGGATTCCCTAAACCCGAAACCCAGAACAAAGTTTTGTCCATTCTTGCAGTCTATATATGGGGGGGGGTCCCCCAGAATTTCACGAGCCCGCAGACTTCAGACCCGGAGCTCCGTTCAAGCAGACACATTCATGTGAGCCAGAATCTAAACTCCTTAAAAAGGGAGGTTATGTGGGGGATTAGGGTTAGGGTTTAGGGATAGGGGATTATAAGGGTTATATAGGGGTTATATAGGGATAATGGAAAAGAAAATGGAAACTACTATTTAGGGTTTAGGGTCTAAACTCCTTAAGAGGGGGGGTTATATAGGTGAGTATTTAGGGGACTACTGTAAGGGAGATTAAGGGGGATACAAGGAGTTTAGACCGCAGCTCATTTGAGATTCTTGGAAGATTCCTTGGGTCCCCCCCCCCGCAGCAACAGGTGGATGATAGCAATGTTAGTTGTATATCCCTTAATATTACCCCCTATTGTGAGCTGGTGCTGGCTGCAGGCCGTCAGCTAAAGATTCGTATTCAATCCTGAAGCGGCACCAGACAAACTATATATTTTTTCTCCCACATATCCAAAGCGCCCACAGGGCAAAAAACGAATATTCCCAATAGGCGTAGGACCTAGGGTTTAGGGGGTGGGGGGTTTTGGTTTAGGGGCTTTAGGGTTTTTTGGGTTTAGGGTTTAGGGGTATAGGGCTCAGGGCTTAGAAACTTTACACAGCCCAAAACTGACATGGCAACCCAAAAGCGCCCGGCAGGTTTTCCGTCCTATATGAGCTATAGTCTAAACTCCTTAAAGGGGGGTTATATAGGGGGTAATATAGGGGACTACTATAGGGGTTATTAAGGGGAATACTAGGAGTTTAGACAGTAGCTCATATAAAGTTGCTTTCATGTGCTATAGTCTAAACTCAGTGTGACGTCGCCAGTATATTCATAAACCATAAACCCTTCTTAATTCATGTGCTAGAATCTAAACTCTTGAAAGGGAGATTTTATACGGGATTCTATAGGGGAGTCTTATAGGGGATTATAGAGGGGGATTAAAGGAGTTTAGACTATGGCTCATATGGGCTTCCATGCCGCTTGGGAGGAGGGTAGCCAACCCTTCATCACCACTTTTCCGTACGTTCCCGCATCTATGTTCGGAACTTCCACAGGTCTAACCAGGTAATGTCGCATAGCCTTTTCTAATTATCATGATCGATAACAGTAGCTTTTTTCGTAGTTCGCAACATACGTACAGGACCTCCGTCGCCCCTAAACCCTAAAATGGATTGCTGGTAAGAAACTTACTTTACGTTACTATTTTGGGAAAGCCTTATTACTTACTATATGCACCCATTGTGGTAATTTAACTTAAGTTCCTTCACAGCAACCCAGTAAACCCTTACCAGGGCCCTTATTCCCTTCATCATCCCAATGCTCTTTTCAAATCATTCCGACATTATTCCTCTTGTCCCGAATCCGAAGCCCAAAACGCGTGCTTCGTAATGCGTACTTAGTATGGAACCCAGAGGAGCCTTGAACCCCGTATAGCTTTGCACATAAATCAATATGTGTATATATATATATACATTTGAATATACACAAATGTATATGTATATATATATATATCAATACACGCTCATACAGCAGAACACATTGCTATATACCCCTTGCCAACCCCACACGCCCCTTATATCTCCATGCTAGTGTTTCGTAATCCTTGAACCCTAAACCTGAACAACGCGCTGGTGTTTAATAGCATACTCCTATCCCTTAACCCCTAATCCCTAAACCCAAACCCTGCACCCTAATGATTAGGATTGAATCCCTGAACCCCAAACCCCTAACCCCTTCACCCTAGACCCTAAATAACTCCTACATAACCTCTATATCCCCTTTGAAGGTACCCTGAATCCTAAACCCCTATATAACCCCTAATCCCTGAACCTTAAGCCCTCCACCCTAAAGCCTAAATAGTAGTTTCCATTTTCTTTTCCATTATCCCTATATAACTTAGGTGGACTCCCCCCCCCAAGTAATATGTAGTGACTATAAGGGATAATAGGGATTACATTAGGGTCCTCTTATATTCTTATTATACCACTATTACAGGGTGGGGGGGTCCTGATAATATATAACACCTACGGCCTGAATCCTGCATCCGGTAGGAACCCGAATCGGCCATGAAGTAAGGTCGACCGTGCTGAATGAGCTCGGTGGCGACCTCAATGTTGCTGGGCTGGGTTTAGGGGGGTTTAGGGGTTTAGGGTGGCTGTTGTTGAGTAACCCTAGGGCTCCAGTTACCTAAATAGTAGGTTACTGGGCTATGAAACTATAGGTATATAGAACTCAGAACCCGTCATTTAGGTAACTGGAGCCCTGGGGTAACATGTTGTAACATTTACCCTCTCGGGCCTTTCTTGGAAGGTTTTGTTGCACGTTTTTGCGCCAAAGGGCTGCAGCGGGTATTTGTTCTCCGACTTACTTGCAGAGCACCTAACACTTTACCTAAACCCCAAGAATATGTAAAATAATAGCCTTAAACCCACAATTACAGCCACAGAGGCCATCATTTTACATACTCTTGGGGTCCAGCTAGGTTGAAAAACATGTTGAGGCATGTCCTAGCTTCAGGGTTTAATCAGGGTTTCTGTGGAGTCGAACCTCCCACAAAAAAAAAAAACGTTTGTTTTACACTAGGACTTCGACACATATATCCCTGAGGGTCCCCAAGCAGTACACGTTCTGGGCGCAAGTCTTGCTTTGTATTCTGGGCCCTTGGACCCTTGGGGCCTAGTATCCCAGGTTAATGACGACGTGGCCAGCTGCTCTTCGCCCAAAACGGGCTAGCTACGGCCGTCAGAGGACCCCCTGAAGGGGGAGTCGTCTGCGTGAGTTTTCCCCAAGGAGCTCGAACCTTGTAATCTATTTTGTCAGACAATGTATTCTATGTGTACTACACATTTTTATCCTAATATATCTTGTACACTGTGCTCTACTATATTGCTATCTCCTACTACGCGGTAGTTGGAGCTCGAGCCGCGAAACCATCAAGTCCTAGCAGTCGATCTTCAATCCTAACGCTGGGCAGTGTCGACCTCACCCAACCTCACAGTAAATGGTGGTTGAATATACCCCAATAATGGAGAATCAGATGGAAAATAAAATGGAAAATTAAATGGAAACCTTTACATATAGGGTTATAAACGGATTCTTCGAGCTGTAATTAGTCTAAACTCCTTAAAGGGGGTATATATAGGGGATCATATAGGGGACTACCATGCTAGGAGTTTAGACCATAGCCCATATAAGGAATAGTCATAGTACCAAAATGACCTGAAATTGGGAATTGAAATTCTTCTAAATTACCCTACCCAGGGCCGAGAATGCCAAACTGCCGTGGATTCTCCTTTTTTTGGTGAAAGAGGCTTCATAGGGATTCTGTAGGGGTATATGAGCTATGAGCTGAATTTCTTAAACGTTTATACATATATATCTGTGTATATATATCGGAGACTACTATAGGGGGATGCTGGGAGTTTAGACTATAGCTCATACAAGGATATTTATATTCAGGGCTGTAGGTTTAGGGTAAGGTAGTTGAATGGAATGTATATAGGATACTCAGGGCATTATAGCGTGCAGGGTAAGGTAGTTGAATGGAAGGTATATAAGGACATTCATGGCAGTGTAGCATGTAGGGTAGGGTAGTTGAAGGGAAGAGAGAAAGCACTAGCGGATATGTGGTGCCAGTAGTAAAAACAAAGGTCGAAAAGGATGCCTCCGCAACATGTTGTATCATATCTGTAAACTTCTGGGCCCATACCTTCAACCCTTGAGAAGAACTCTAAACCCTAAAGGCAGTGATAGTGGCATTATTGGAGTTTCGCTCAGTACATCTCCAACAACGCTGCAAGAACTCCAGCAGCAGAGAACCAGGTTTAAGGGACATGTCTGAGAACACTAGGGAGGTTCTATGGGTGTAGGCTTAGGGTTTAGGGCTTCGGGGTTTTAATTCATGTGAGATGTATTTTATTTGGGGATACTATGGTACCCAATATAGAGTAAGATTATATACTCCTTTTGGGGTATAGTATTTTAAGTTAAGGAATATAATCTTACTAGGTTCAACCACCAAAAAAACACTACTCATGTATTCTACCTCAATGGTCTGTGTTGTAGTACTGCTGGACTGTAGCCAATCCAGTACTTGGCAAAGGCCTTGTTCCGTGGTAGTTTCCCAAATAGAGGGACCCCAATGTAGACCCCTAAATACTAAAGTCCTCATTATGGGACCCCCAAAAGGGTACCCCTAGTTTTGGGAAACCCCCCCCGTCTCTAGTTCTTCAGCTTGTGCCGTCGGTGGTAGATCTGATGGTCCGAGAAAGATGCATTTGCACGTTTCTTTTGTTTTTCCTTAGGGGTATTTGGAAATGTTTTTTTCTTTTTGCTTATTGTAATCCTAAGGAACAGCAAAAATTACAATTTTTACTAGGGTTCCAAGTTCTCCATAGTTTCTGGGTGTGTCACAACTCCTTGAGGTTTCGAGTGGCATTTTGGTTTCAGAAATTTGAAAGTTAAGGGAATTTGAAGCTGATAGCCAACCCTAAATCCAAAGCCCTTAATGGCAGACCTCAACCCTAAGTTCCGAACCCCAACACCCTTTTCGACATAGTTCTTCTTTCAGACAGGGGTTGCTGGGCTTAGTTTTCCCATAGTGTTTTTTGTACCCAATAAGTGGGTACTTGGGGTTTTAGTACTACCATAATTGAGTAGTATTCTATTTGGGGATACTATGGTACCCTATAGAGAGTAAGATCATATCCTCCTTTTGGGGTATAGTATTTCATATAAGGGATTAATTTTACTAGGTTCAACCACCAAGAAAACACTACGTAATTCAGGATTGTACCCTTGGACAAGGCCCTTTGGCCCTCCTGGTAGGTATTTAGGCCCTGATAGAGGGCAGGTGCAGGGTTTGGGAGTGAGAGAGAGAGAGAGATTTACACACATATATGTATATATACACGTATATGAATATCTATGTATATATAAGTGTGTGTGAATGAATATTGGCTGTTTGGACCCTTAGGGTTAGGGTGATTCATTCCAGTTTTCCTGGCAGATTATGTGAGCAACGCACGGTTTAGGGCTTACTTAGACCTCCACAATACCTTCATGATGGCCCTTTACCCCCAAATGATGGGTGTAAGGGTTTTTGCGAGGGATAACTGCCAGGTCTAGGTAGGGCTTTGTAGCAACCACATGAGGTAGTTCCAGAAGCGTACCCAAAATCGCATAAGAATTATGGACCCCTTGTATTTTTGGAAACCGCCATTGCGATTCACACCGTCACGAGCCCGTAACGAGTCCGACAGACAGACTGAGGGCGTCTAGGTCAAAGATCCAGCGCCAGGTTTAGATTTCAGGGTTTAGATGAGAGATGAACGCAGTGACTGGAATGTATTCATGTCCCCCCAGAGCAGTGCAAACCCTTCACCCAGTAACATTTGCCTTGTATGGGCTCAAGGGAGAACCCATGACAACACGACATACCACTGCATGGCCTTGTTGCCCTTACTTGTTGCGACATTGGTTGTGTCCAGCTGCTTTGCAGATTTTCTACCTGGACATCTCTCCTCAATTTCATGCAGCATGTCGCTCCTTATTAGAAAGCCACTTCGCAAGCTCTCAAATTACGTGCCTTGCGTCCGGCTGCCTGCGGCATATGGAAAGCACATCTGCTGCCTGAGAGTTAGGCTCAATGGTTCTTCTGGAGGCGTGGCTTTGCAAAAGAATCGGATTTCTGGCTCATACCTGAATAATCACCGCTACTTTTCCTTTTCTTTTCCTTGTATGACTGTGGTATGACACACCCAGATCCTGTTTTAATCAAACATAAACCCTAAACCCGGAGCCCAAAGAGACCCCAAAATTACATCAGCTATAGTCTAAACTCCTAGTATCCCCCTTCAGAAGCCCTATGATAGTCCCCTATATAATGCCCTATATCACCCCCTTTCAGGAGTTTAGACTATAGCTCACATGAGGGCTTAAGGCGTCAGGCCCCCATGAATGTCCTAGGGCTTTGCCCAAGAGGTTATAAGGGTTTCGGGCCCCCTTTAATTAGATAGAACATAGGGTATATGGGGATCTTATTACCATATACCCAAAGCCATATTCTATGTACTTAAGGGGGACTATAGGGCCTAGGGTTTAGGGTTTAGATTTCAGGGCTTAGGGCTTAGGCTTTAGGGTTTGGAGTTTGGCGGCTTTAGGGTTTAGAGCTTGGGCCCCCCCCCCCCGCCCCAGAAATCAAATCTAGTCGGTATTTAGGGATAACGAAGACTTTCGCCTCCTATGATATGAGGGAAGCCAGGCCTTAATAGTTGTCAGGGCCTACCCAGAAATTTTAGATCCCTTTCCACAATCTTGCCACCATTTCAACCCTAGCAGTGCACCACTGGGTGGGAGTAAGGGGTCAGGCAAGCATGGTATAAAGGTTTACGGTAGGGCTGTAACAGGGTAACCCATGAATGGAATATGTTTGTGTAGAATCCTGAATATTTGTCAGTATTATTCCCCTAAAAGTCCTAAACCCTAAAACCTAAACCAGAAATGACATCCGGCTCTAAACTTCCAGTATCCCGCTTAGTAACCTCTATAGTAGTCCCCTATAGAATCCCCTATGTAACCCCCTTTAAGGAGTTTAGACCCTAAACCCTAAAGCCTATATGACCCCGCCTTTGAGGAGTTTAGACCCTAAACTCTGAACCCTACATCCCCTATAGTATGACACCCTCCCTGGAAGGAGTTTAGACAATAGCTCCTATAAGATTCCATACTCCCGGATCCCTCGAGGGTTTAGGGTTTAGGGGTTTAGACGTTTAGGGTTTAGGGGTCTAGGGGTCTAGGATTTAGGGTATTTGCCAAGATGGGAAGCTAGACTTCATCTATACCTAGGGCTTAGGGGTTAGTGTTTAGGGATTAGGGTTTAGGGATTGGGGTTTAGGGCTTATAGGGTTTAGGGATTAGGGCGTCTTGCTGCGCGGCGGCTGGAGGCAACAGGTAGAAATGGCGCCCCGACACGCCCAGGGGTGTGGAGGGCGGCATGTCTTGCGACGGCACATCTTCCGTGCCCAACAAACTAAGAGTTGGTGTGTTGGTTTATCTTTCCGACCCCCTGCTTACGCAGACATCCGCCCACCTTTTTTTCTTTTCGGGTTTCGGGCTGCCGCCCTAAATTCCCACTTTTTCCAGAACTCGTGTGCTCTTCTGATCATGACAGCATGCTTGCCACCAAGGTACTGAAGAGCAGCCGAGCGCGCTGCAGCAGCAGTGCTGACGCAAGCTTCCGTCAGACCTCCGAGTTTCTGGCACAAAGCATGCAATCAAGGTATGCCAATCTTCGGCAACGACAGTACTTGACCCAACATCAACTGTTGTATAATAGAGAACGAACATGGAATATGCAAGCATGTTGTTTTGCAAGCTGTGTGGAGACAATGCCATGAGTTGAAAGAGAGTCGAACTGACCTCCGGGCCCCTGAGGGCCTTTGAGGGCCTCCGAGCCTCTGGGAAGGCGAAAGCCTCCAAGGCCTTTCAAGGGCCTCCACGGCTGCAAGGGCCTCCAAAACCTCCCAAGCTGTCCGACAGCATTTGGGCCTCCGAGGGTTTTTCCGAGGACCTCGGAGATTTTCCTTCCAGGTTTGGGAGTGGGTTTTTCGTCTTTTGGGCTCTGTCCCTTCCCCTACCTGGCAGACCCAGCATTCCAGAGCGACGCCCAGAAGACATGCCTAGGTGCGGCTCCCGCCCCAGCATCTGGAGGTGCAGCTCACACTCTAGATACTGTTTAGGCTTGCATAGTAGCTCCAAG
>CAJNIZ010048159.1:118645-139825 GCA_905231905.1 Symbiodinium pilosum | reverse complement strand
CATAGCCCCTAAGCCCTAAACCCTGTTCAACATACCCCCTAACCCTAGATCCTAAACTCATAGCCCCTAAGCTCAAAATCCTATTTAACATACCCCCCTAAACCCTCAAACCTACATCCTAAACTCACCCCAAGCCCTGAACCCACATCCCTCAGCTCAGCCACAGACGTCTTTCCACACCTGAGAAGCGCGGAGCTTATCCTAGAGTCCTCATTTACGATTTAGGGTTTAGAGATTAGGGATTAGGTTTGGAGTTGAGGGAGTAGGGTTTAGGGTTTAGGGTTTAGGTATTACGGTTTAAGGTTTAGGGTGAAGGGCCCGGAATCCTAAGCCCCAAGCTGTAATCCACAGACCGTAAGCCTCAGCCGCAAGGCTTTAAACTTCAGCCTAGCCCTGTGACCTGGGGTTTATGGGTTTAGGGTTTAGGGTTAGGGTTTAGGGTTTAGGGGCTTAAGGATTAGGGTGTAGGGCTGAGCCCTTAAACATTGAACCTTTAATCCCAACCCAACACCATAATTCCTAACCCCAAACCCTACAACCGGTAACCCTAAGCCCAAAACCATAGATCCTAACCCGGAAGCCCTGATTCCAAGCCTAGCCTCAGGAGCCTTCTTAAGGCAAGCCCTTCATCCTCCACTAAAACAGTTCAGGATCAAGGCATTCGGGGTTGGGGGAAAAGTTAGAGGTACGAGCCCTTAATCGTGAGATTGAAAAATGCCTAGCAGATGCCCTACGTATATTTCCAAAAAAACACACACACATATATATGTATAAGAATTCGCAGCTCAACGCCAAGCCTGTCAGCATTCTGGGTTAAAGTCATCAAAGAAAGGGGGCGCCGGCAAAGAACATTTGTGAACCTAACATCTGAGGCCATGTTGAATGAAATGTCTTTGCGGTTCTCCGTCATAATACTGTTTCTTGACGCCCTCGAGCCGTAAACCCTAAACCGTTGAGTCATATGAGCTACAGCCTAAACTCCAAGTATCCCCCTTGATAACCCCATTAACATATTTCCATATGTGATTCCCTTTCTAACCTCCTTTTTAAGGAGCTTAGACCCCAAACCCTAAACCCTCAATTCTCTTTGAGGAGTTTAGACTGTAGCTCATTTGGTAGCTTCCCAAAACAGGAGCACCCTCGACCCCAAAATACTATAACCCTTATTATGGGGACCACCCAGAGGATACCCCTCGTTTTGGGAAACCCTGAACCCTACACCCTATATATCCCTATATAGCCCTGATGAACCCCTTTAAAGGTACCCCTAATTTTCGGAACCCCCCCCCCATATAACAACCTCAGATCAACCCCAGGCCTTGGCGAAATCAGTGATCTGCTCCTTGGAAAAGAGGTGCGGGCACCTGAGGCTGTCCGGGACTTCCCTACACCTTAAGATGATCAGGGGTTTAGGGTTCAGGGTTAAGGATTTAGGGGTTCAGGGTTACGGGCTTAGACCCCAAAGCCCCAGTAAGGTACCCTCATCCCAGTTGCTGGGTTCCTGAGGCCAAAACTAACAAGTCTACACTCTTTTATATGCCAGATACACGTCGGTCTAAGGGTTTAGGCACTAGCCGTTACAGGCATCCAAAGCATGTAAAGTGTACGTACCCAGCTGTCAAGCTTCCCACAAATGACATGGAAACTCACTTGTAGCAGGGGGTGATCTTGATAGGGGTATTCCCTGAACACTTCCCAGCGTCCTCGGAAACCCGGAGTATCCACGCATCAAAATGCTGCTTGGAGGGATGCGGGCACAGAGTAGCGTACTCATTTTAACCCCTAGACGCCATCGAAAAAGCATTGATAACACCAACTAACCTGCTTATTACCCTTCCCTGCGGACACATGACTGTGCACACAGCCTACCCAGCCTCGGAAGTAGGCAACTGAAGGGATACGTAAGGCGAATTCAAGGGGAACCTAGGGGGTAGTTTGGGTACTGCCCCCCCCAGTAACAGTCTGTATTAGGGGTCCTATTAAGGGCTATATATAACCGTATAATATACTAATTATCCAACTGTTGCTGAGGGGTGGCAATACCCAAGGGGTAAGTATAGAAGGGGGTAGTAGGGAAATCCAGAAGAAAACTTTCTCTGACCTCATCTTGGTTGGCCTTTCAAAGCCCTTGAAACTCCGTGTATATAGGGTCGCGTTGACATGATCAGGGGAAACAACTTGCATGTCACAAAAATAGCCAGCCTTGTGATTGAGAAGTGCCCCGTCCCCCCAAATATCACCCTCAACCGTACAACTTCAGCTCACATGACTCCGGTGTGGCTCCCTTGGGAAATGTGAGTGTTGGTGATTCCAAAGTGTTCCCACCCAAAGCAGCTGGACCCCAAGTTCTAAACCCTAAACTACTTCAGAACCCTAAATCCTGAACCCTAAGACCTAAAACCATTAAACCCTAAACCTTAAACCCTAAACCCAATATAACCCCATTATAGTAGTTTCCATTTTTTCCATTATCCGTATATAACCCCAATATATATATATATATACACCCTAAACCTTGTTGTTTCACCAAAGCTGGGTGAATGGCTGCTTCAGAACCATCTGAAATTCGTCCTTGGAGAGATGCCCCGACCTTATTCGCAGGAAATTCGGAGATGTAGGGTTTAGGGTTTAGGCCAAATTCGTTACCGATATGATTTGGAGGTGTGGCTGATATATCCGACACCATATTGTAACAAGGAATCTTGGACAACGATGTTGTAACTCTTCCTTAAGACTTCCTCTACAATCCCAGTTTCCATTTCGTTTCCATATGATTCTCCGCTACCTCTAAACACTACACCAAATCCATCCTTACATTACTTCGAAGGTTTCAGGCTTGCACCCCTAGCATTGTACCCCTGGGTTTTGGCATCCTTTCGGGGGACCCTGGGGACTACATTGACTCATATAAGGGCTATATTAAACCATATTGGGGAAATCTTTTAGGGGTACGACCTGAGGCGTACAACCCTGGAACCCTTGAGTATTTGAATAGGAACCCTAAACCCCAAACCCTAAACCGCGATTTAGGCTGCTACCCTAAACCTCCTCCAAATCTGGGACCCAGCCCCTTACTCTGAGCCCAGAGCGCCCTAGTTGTAAAGCGGTTTAGGGTTTTAGGGCTCAGGTGCCTAGACCCCTAGTACCCTTCATCGAGCCCAAATATACCCCCAAAAAAGGCTCCTGAACCCTAACCCTAAACCCGAAACCCTTTACCAGTGGTAGCCCCTAACCGTAAACCCAAAACCCGTAACCCATGTTTGGGGGTCATGGTGGTAGCCCCTAAGCCTGAACCCAAAACTCCTAGCCCTAAACCCTAAAGCCTAAACCCTGCTAGAGGTCCTTTGCGGGCCCGAGATGCTCGTCTGGATCGTGGTAGCGGAACAGCTGCCTCCGGAAAAAGGCATGTGACGGGCCACTTGGAAGCTAGACCTTGGGTACTGCCCCAAACCAGTAACAGTCCTAGGGATTATATAGGGTTTAGGGTTTGGGGTTTAGGGTTTGGGGTTTAGGGTTTAGGGATTAGGTTTTAGGTTTAGGGTTTAGGTTGGGTACTGTCCCCAACCAGTAACAGTCCATATTAGGGGTCCTATCAAGGGCTATATATAACCATAGTATATTTATTATCCAACTATTACTGGGGGGGGCAGTACCCAAGCTAGACCCCTATACCCTACCCGCCTTTCAGGATACCTATTTTCTTTTATTTTGGTGTGTCTATATGTATATATATATGTCTCGAGACATAAAGTTAGGTATCCTAAAGCAAGGGTAAAAGGATAAGGGGTCTAGGTAGCTCCTGGGGGAATACCTACGCGGTTTAGGGTTTAGGGTTTAGGGTGCCCTAACCATCCCAAGACTATGAATTACATGGATTTACTGCTTTGAATAAGGGAGTCCTATTATGGGTTTAGGGAATTCTGTACCCCTGAGCAATAAAACCCTATAGACCCTAGGCCCTAAACCCTGTGCCTTAAACCCTTGACCCTCTAAACCTAAACCTCGAACCCTTAAACCTTTAAACCCTTAACGCTCAACCCTAGACCTTAAACCCTAAACCCTAATTAATCCCGAAGGTCTTGGGTTGCTCAGGGTTCAGTCTGATTTGGAGAAGCGTTCCCCTGACTGGCTCAGACCCCCCAGGCAAGAGCTACGGGCGAAGGTCTGTAAAGGGTTTAGGGTTTCAGGTTTAGGCTTTAGGGTTTAGGGGTTTAGGCTGTAAAGTTTGACGTTAAGGGTTTCCTGAACCCCAGAAGTAGGTAACATATGTCCCTCACCCCTAAACCCTGAACCCTGAATCCTAAACCCTAAGCCCCAAATCCTAGGCCATGATTCTACATACTTTGAGGGTCCAGGTTCTGGCTTCTGGCCCGTGAACCTTCAAGCAACCCAGTGAGTGTGGCCCATTGCTGCCTACACTGTTCAGGTCAGAGGCTTCAAGTTCCCGAGGATAGAGGGGTATATTGGAGTATATTTATATATAATACAGAGTCGGGGGTTTAGTGCTCTCAGAGTTTAGAGTCAAGGGTTTAGGGGTTCAGGGGCCTAGCCCGCCTTTGCATGCGCCATATGCGTGACTGCTCAAACATGTGCATCCTATCTCTGCGGTATACATCCTTTTCATGTTTAGCTACAGTAAGCCCGCGCATGCTGCATCTACATGGCCGCCATGACAAAGTCACAATACCCAACAAGAGAACCTAGTTTTGACAACCCCAGAAACCCATCGTAATCACTACAAACCGCTACATCATCTTAGCTCCCGTAGTCTTCCATGTTTCTCTTGAGTTGGATTCCATTGCTAGGGTGAAATTCCCTAAGCGCAGTTTCTTCATCCACCGAATCCAACACTCTCACCCTACCTTTTCTACCCCTAACGTCAGGGTTGTGGCTTTAGGCTTCACACTTCTCAGGCTGTGGGTCTTCAGCGTTTTAAGATTTAGGTCCTCAACCCTTTTGCCGCACAGTTCTAAATCCTAAGCCCCAAGCCTCCTAAACCCTAAGGCCTGAAACCTAATCAAATGAAAAACCCTAAATCCGCAAATCCTGAACAACTCCCAAACTCCCAAGCCCTAAAGCCAGAAACCTATCACACCAGTTACCTATGCTTAGCAATACTGCGTGTTTTTCTTTAAGCTGTATAGGTAAGCGGTGTGGTAAGCGGTGTTGAATGCAGGTAGTCCGCTGAAGCCACAACCCCCACTGCGGGACGCCCCCGCTGAGTGGGAACGTTTAAGGCTTACCTGTAACCCCAATAACCTACAGTTTTTTAATGGGTTATACCTACTAATCAAGGGGTACTTACTACTAAACTGTAGGTTTTTGGAGCCACAGGTAAACCCCATGTTAACCCCAAACCCCTAAAACCCTAAATCCTATACTATACTAGTTTCCATTTTCTTTTCCATTATTTTGGAGCCACAGGTAGAGTTAAGGGTTAGGGCAAAGGGTTTCGAGCCGGGGGAGTTTGGGGTTGAGTAGAAAGTGGATCCCTTACACTCCCGGAAACTAACATGGAAACCCAAAAAGGGCCCTATAAAGACTACAGTCCTTCTAAAAGGGGACTATATAGGTTTCCATGTTAGTTTGGGGGAGACTAAACCCAGTTACGACAACTCTTTTTCTTACAACAACCCCAAGCCCGGAACTACTGTAGATGCCCCCCCCCACCCTCCCCCTGAAGCAGCTAGCTGAGCCGATTACGACACAATTGTGGTACCTACAATGCGGATTAAGGGACTACATGTTGTCACTTGGTGATGATTCGATTGTTCTCTACCGACGCCCTAAACATCAGGCCCTTAACAATACTACCCCCTTGTAAGCCCTCCAACCCTGTTAAGCACCCGTACTCCAAAACGGCCGGCCACAACGACTCGAACTCTGGTTTGGTTCCAAGAGGAAACCTGCAATCATAAGATTCTATCGGGGGATCCCCCCAAAATAGACGATTTAGATTTTCGGGTGGAGGGTTTAGGGCTTAGACCCCAAGACAAAGTAGCGTAGTGAAAATAAAGGGAGATTACTGGGCTGTCTTAAAGGAAGTTAAATTAAGTTGCTACAATGAAAAAATGCTACGGTGTACTATAGAACCCTAAACCCTGAACCCTGAACCCTAAACCCTAAAACCCTAAAACCCTAAACCCTAAAACCCTAAAACCCTAAAACCCTAAAACCCTAAACCCTAAAACCCTAAACCCTATACCGTCCCTTAATTTAAGATCCTTTACAACACCTCAGATTAAGGCTTATTAGGATGGAACCAACAGGCGAATCGGCTGTTCAGTGTTCTTGCATTTGTCATAAAATTCTTACTTCCTGATGTGTTTCAGGCATGCTTTGACCAACGCTTTTGGGCTCAACATGCAAGGACTAAGCCATAATCTTTGTAGAGCTTCGGACTTTGGGATTACGTGAGGGTTTGCCCCTTGCATGGTCAGGGCTTCTGTGTCCAGGAATCCAGGAATGGCTCATCATTAGCTCTGAGGGGCTCAGGGGCTTATGCGTGGCAGTGGGTTTGGGAAATCTGTGGCGGCACAAATGTCGCCCCAAGTACATCCTTGCCAGCCTGCCTATGGTTTCCAAGCCTACTAGCGTAGCCCCAAACCGTGAATCTCAAATCTGAAGCTCAAGAGTCAATACTACAGTGACCCGAAACCTCTTTAGACACAGATAAGAAGGGAATTATTGTACATACTTTTGGGGGTCCAAGTATCCTTTTCATCTGGCAAATTGTCAGGAAGTCTGCCTGGTTCGGATGCAGGGAGTAGACTGTCATTCTATCAAATCTGTAGGACGGATAGTGCGACCGCTTCTCTGTAATATTAGTATAGCTGCTGATAGTACTAGACTCGGCTGCTTTTAAGGAACTTAATTCAAATGACTGTATTGGGGAAATCCTATTATTTACTACATATATCTATATGTACCCATTATGGTAACTTAATTTAACTTCCTCAACAGCAACCCAGTATATGCATGTAGTATTCAAGTACTTAACTTGGGATTCTAATGCAATTCTCCACAAATGTTGGTGCTTTGACCGCGCAAGGTTCATCCCAACCATGGAACTTCCCATGGAGAGCCCCAAAATGATGCGGACACCCATGGGTCTTCCGAAGTGGTGGGGCTTCAATAGTTCAGAGTTTGGGGCTTAAGGTTTACCAAAGAGAAGGGGCCCCCTAGGTTTTTGGGAGGCCTTACGGGGAAGGGGCACCCTTGCGTTGAAAAGCTGGGGTTTCGGTTGCCCTGAGGGTTCCATAAATATATGGGTTTTGGGTGGCACCAGCCTCAACAGACCTTTGGTTAGAATTCCCCACTACCCTGACAATAAACATTCCCCGTGCAATATGCGGCCCTATATTGTTATCACGAGGGGAGTGGGAGACTTTGTCATCAGACGTAAGGCCCACACCAAACCTCAAACCCTCAGCGCCTAAGCCCTAAATCCTGAACCCCTCAGCCTAGCCCCAAGATCAATGGTTTTGGGTCCGACTTACTGTTGATACTGAGAACCCTGCACGTGCATAACCTTAATATGTTGTAGTTCCCTAATTTCAAAAGTGTTGTAGCGTATTAAGGGTCATGCAGAAAGTGCAGTCTGCACCGTATCCCTCAACCGTCCCGTTTCCGTTGCATGCTCTCTTTGAGTCTCCATTATTCGGGTTTCTTCCATTTCTCATGTTCAGTTTGATTCTCAATTCTCGGCATAACTTGGACCCTTTTTGCCTCTGGATTTCAGCGACTCATCCAGGCCAAACCCCTCACAGGGCCCCTTAAGACACCTTCAGCGCCAAACCTTTAAACCCTTGACCTAATATGTCCTTCTACATCTATTTATATGTATCCACTACAACCCTTTCAAATAGTCCTCAACCCCACATCCCCTTTACAAGGGTCCTTCGGGAATTTCAAGAACTTGCTGGGGCTTCACGCTCGACCAGGCCGATTCTGTAGTTCCGATCGCCAGGGTGAGCAAACCTTGGGGTGTCCCTACACGTTTGTTTTTCCGGGTCTAGGGCTTTAGAATCGAAGGTGTACCCTCTGTTTGGATCCGGGAACTTTGGGAGGGACCCTGGTGGGATCCCTATAGGTTATGGGGAAAATGGGGCCTGGTTACATAGGGGGTAGATAACACAATTTTTTCAGGGCCATATGTGGTGACAGGATCTGGTGTCCCTTCTGTTCGGGGAGGTTGCTTGGGGTCTCTACCTGTAACCCCAATAACTTACAGTTTTATGGGCTACGAACTACTAAACTGTAGGTTATTGGAGCCACAGGTAAGGCTTAGTTCCCTTAACCCCAAACACCTCCTAAACCCTAAGCCCATACGTGAACCCTCGTTTGACGGCCTTGGCCCTGGCTACAAGCCTATGGTCACCCTTAGTACATAGAACCCTAAGGGTCCATGTACCCAATAGTTAGGTACTTGGGTTTGGGTAATAGTGATTTTAGTACAGGTTCTGGGCAAGTATATGATTATTAGGTACTTGGACCCTTAGGGGAATTTGGTGTAGATGGGGACCTTATTAGCTATAGTCATATAGTTTTGGGAAATTTCATACGTATTCCATCTAAGTAAGGGGGACTATAGACCTTGGAAACCTCAAGTCAACCTGATCTTGCCCTGAACATGAAGTACCAAATCCTCCAGTGTTTCGGGATGGGAATCTAAAATTATTTTTGCCCTAGAGTATGGGGGCAAGGTTCAAGGTTGTTCTTTGTCTCTAACTCTTTAAGGGGAACATCTGAATTCTCCATATAGTCTCTATAGTATAGATCCCCATGTTTCCTTCAGAGCTCTGCGACCCATCAGCTACACGGAGAAAACTATCGCCGTCAAACAACCACAGATACACATGCCTCAACTTTTGGCAGTTGCCCTAAACACCCTCACCCCCTACTTCAGGGTGAATATGACAAAATAAGGGGTTGTTACTAGTGGGAAGTGGTAGTTTACATGTCATTTCCATTTTTCAGCCCTAAACCCTAAACCCTAAACCCTAAGCCCTAAACCCTAAGCCCTAAGCCCTAAACCCTAAACCCTAAACCCTAAAGCGTGTTCCATTCGCGACTCCACTGAGCTCCAAACCTCGCCAGGTGACCCTTGTCCCTGGACTCAAGGGGTTTTCACGTGGATTTAGGGTTCGGGTTTAGGATTTTGGCCCGAGGGTTTAGGGCCCTCCAAAGGCCCTCAGAACATGTGGGTTTCCCAAAATTTGGAGTTCCTGTCCTCATAATAAGGTATATTCTTCTAGTATTTTGGGGTCTATCTTGGGGTCCCCCTATTTAGGGAAACTCACATATTTGGCATTCCCTGCAAATGTTGGGAGGAGGCACTGTAGGAAAATCGGACCATAGGGACACAATCTAAAAACCTGAAGGCTTCCACTGACAAAACCCTGGACTGCGAGCCAACACGCGGTGTACTGACTTTGCTGAACTCAAACAATTCGGTGGCACAAAGATATCTGAAAGGGCGAATTTCTTCCGGGCTTGGCTAGGATGTTGGGGCATTTCCAGCGGGAGGGCCGCGAAGCATCTGGAATCAACACTTGGTAGTTTCCTAAAATAAGGGGACCCCAATATAGACACCTAAATACTATAGTCCTTGTTATGGGGATTCTAAAAGGTACCCCTAATTTTGAGAAATTCCCACTTCTTGGTGGATTTTAACTTCGGGGGATCCAGGACTTCATCTGGCATCAAAACGTTGGAGCTGTGGCTCTTACACTTTCCATACCCTACAACACCCTACACACCCGATTAGGGACCCATATGAGCTACAGTCAATATTTCCTACCCAATTTAATGGACATGGGTTCCTTATTAGGGACTATACTAAACTACAAGAGGGACCCCTATGTCCACAATAAAGGGTCCCTTAATAAGGTTAATATTGACAGTAGCTCATATCTATCTAAACTCTTCACCTTCACAAGCCAGAACATATGAAGGGGGCAACATGAATCACCCATGTTTAGGACAGTACATCCAAGTAACAATCACCCAAAACGGACAGGGGGAACCAAAGGGCCCCGTTGAAGGTGATCTTCCTTTCAGAAGGAGCCGACGTGTATTTACATGTGCGGAGTTCCAGAAACAGGGGGCCGCAAAAGAAATCCCAATATGATCTTGGCCATGCTTTAGTAAAACATCCGCAACAAAAGGGCGCCCGAATTTTTGGAAGCCCTGGAACCCTAATGCCTCAGCCCTATACAACTCCCATATAACCCCAGATCCCTTCCAAGGGCACCCCCCTCACATTTACATGTCAGTTTTGGGGAAATCTCTTAATCCTGCCTCCCTTATACCCCGAACACATACTCAAGTCCCTGGCGCACAAAGTAGAATCCTGAAACCCCGATAACGATCCATCCATAATCGCCCATGGCAACCTTTATGGTGGCTATGTCCCCTCACCCATTCCCCCGCGAGAAACGCCCTAGACCCCACACAGCCCTAAACCTTAAACCCTAAACCCTCAACGAGTTTAGGATTTTCGACTCGTCCCTCGTACCCCCCCCAAACCGCACCACCCTAACAATGATAATCACATTCCTCCCAATATATAGTGGTTCTACTATCGCGGTGGGGGGATTATTACGGGAAGCAGAGCAATTACCGCCATTCCGGAAATCCCATGCATTCTGGTAGATTCCTACCACCGCCCTGCTTTCACAAAGAGGTGAGCACCGTCTAGCCCAAAGATAGCCAAACCCAAAACCCTATGGTTAGCGTGTAGGGTCTATAGCCAGGATTCTCAGTAACCTAGTCCAAAAAACCCTAAACCCAAATCCAACGAACCAAAGAATCCCTAAACCGAAATCCTTAAGGCCTAATCCCGAGTCCCTAAGCCCTAAGCCCGAGCCCCTGCGAGCAGAGGCCTCTGGTAGCAGTTGGTTCCATATTTACACGCCGTCCTGCCAAGTTCTGGGGGCTACTTGGAGGCATGAGGGGGGAGGACTTGACAATTATCTGTATAATCTTTAAAAAACAATGCCAAACAAGGGAAGACGTGAAGAATGCCACTTGCTACTCACCCCCAATCCTAAACGCAAAGCCGTGAATTTCCAGGCTGCGGGAGATCGAACTTCTTAGCACAGAGGTCGCAGTTGGTATCATAGCATACAATAAAAACTGAATGCCGCCCCATAATATACCCTGTAAAATCATACCGTAACCATGAACTTACCTTGGAGTGTAGTTGTGGGGGTGAGGGAGGTGCAACGGTTTCAGCAGCTGCTACTTCCATGTTTCCTCCCGGGCCCGAAGCATCAGAAGCAGATACACCCAGTATTGCCACTGAAAGTAAGACCAGAATGCGGGCAATAGCCTCTTCCCCCCCCCCTAGCCGCCCACCGCTTGCGCTGAGACTGATTGCATCGTGGTCATCGTCGTCCATGAACAAAACAGAACCCTAAGGGGCCAAGTACCTGATACTCATATACTTACCCAAGACCTATACTATAATTACTATTACCCAAATCTGAATTACCCATCTATTGGGTACATGGACCTTTAGGGGAAACGAGTCCAGTTGTCTCTGCATCTCAAGGAGCATACCCAGGAAGCCCAATATCTTTTAATTAGGGAATATACCTTAAATCATATTGGGGATCCCTAATATTTAGGGTTTAGGGTTTAGGGCCTAAACCCTAAACCCTAAACCCGGGTATATTCCCTAATTCAGGGATAGTGGGCTTCCTGGGTATTCATACCTTATGAGGCACTGCTGTGCATCTAGCGACTCCTGGTCTGCGACCCTGCAAAAGCCCTGGCAAAAAACTGGTGCATATCCCTTTGTACCCAAATAGTAGATTTAGGGTTTAGGGTTTAGATAACTTGGGGCCAAAAGGATTCCAATTTAGGTACTTTGGGCCCTAGTTACATAGAATCTAGGTACTTGGACCCTTAGGGTAAATCTCTGGTGCTTGCATTGAATGGCGGGATGGATTACTACAGTAGTTCCTGTATATCTGTCTAAGAACCTCTAACACCCTTCAACTTTCCCTGCTAAGCACAATAAACCCAAAATTATACAGTAGTTTCCATGTCTGTTTTCCATTCCCTAAGGGTGGGCTGATGCTTGGAGGACCGGCAGTTCGCAGTGTACAGCTGTCGCGCCTCATGCATGGCGAGGCGGCACCATCCTAACAATCAGCAATAAGGAAGTTGGTGGCTTTGAAGGTCTGTGAATGAAGGTAGGGTAGATTAGTGTGAGACTTTGTGGAATCTTACGCTGTAGGATTGTAAGGCCATACCGGTAATTCATCACGCTCCTACATTGTCCTGTCAAGATTGATGGCGTGAGGTATGGGGTTTTAGGTCTGACGCCTGAAGCTCTGGTCGTCGGACGTCCTTCAGCTCCGGTTGGCTAAGGGGCACTATTTTTGCTGCTTCAGACTCTAAACCCGAAGTATCCGAAGGGTCACCACGAGTAGACCAAGGCACCAAAACGTTTTACGAACCTAAGCCCTGAGGGCAAACCTCTAAAATGGGTTTAGGGCCTGGCTTTAAGGCTTAACGGCTTAGGACCTGGACTTTAAAACGTGTTGTCAACCACCTGAACCAAGACTACATCCCCAGCCTGCCTGGAACAAGCAACTACAGTACTGTAAACAAAGCAACAACACCCGCCCTCAACCCTCAACGCTAACCCCGGTATGGTTCACGTCTGTGCTTGTGCGTAATGTAGGAGCCGGAACACTCAACAACATTGTCCCCACATCATCCTATATACCGTATATATCTACTGCAAACTAAAAGGTTCTTACGATAGATTTTACACTGCATCGTTTCGAAAAACTCCCTCATATTTCCCACAAAGTTGCGTACTTTGGACCCTTAGGGTACAATTTTCAAGGGGATAATTGCCTCGACATCAAAACCCTAAGCCCCGAATCCTTGATCGTTTCACCCTAAGCCCTACATTTCTAAACCCTTAGACCCTAAACCGCATCAGATCAGGCTCTGGTAGTCATCCCTTCGCGAGCTGATTTCATGAGCCCTCCACTAAACCCTCAGCCCTACTCTCCTAAACCCTGAACCCGAACGTACTAGGGATTAGTAGAATAAGGGAATAAAACCCCATAATAAAGGTTATATAGGGATACTAAACCCTAAGCCCTAAGTCCTCACTCCCTATATGCAGTATATTCCCTAAACTGTATGTAAACCCTAAACCCTAAACCCTAAAACCCTAAACCCTAAACCCTCACTCCCTACTAACCCCTAGTAAGTAAAACCGGAAAGCAAGGGCCACGCCGCTTCGGAAGGATGGGCCTTGGCTGCTTTCACCCATATCCCCACTTTAGTGTTTTAGGATTTAGGGTTTAGGATTTAGGATTTAGGGTTTAGGATTTAGGGCTCATATCTCCGCCCGATTTCTGCCCTGGGTTTTTCTAGGCTCCCTTGGAAGGGGGTAGTGAGGATATGAGGATACATAGGTAATATGGTAGAATATGGGATTTAGGGTTCAGGGGTTTAGGGGTTTGGGGTTACTGGACTTCAGGCTAAAGGATGGGACGTAGGGGTTCAAGGGATTCGGTCTAAAGGGTTGCGACGGTTTAGGATTAAAGGGCTTAGGGTTGAAAAGTTGAATGGGGTTTAGGGTTCAGGGTGCTTGTGAAGATCCACTTTCCGTATTGCGGCCTTCTGGAAGCTTCTCGAGGAATGCCTTGGAGAATCTGCGTGTGCTTAACTCTGCTTTATCACGAGCATCGGGTACATTTGGGGGGCATCCATTATTCAGGGGGCCCTGGGTTGCCAATACAGGACGTCGATTTCTTCCGACGAATATATAGAGGCTCCTTTTATCCCTCCGTAACCCTTGCGTCTTCGCAGAGCCCAAGGACACGCCGTTTTGAGAACAACCCATGGCTTGCGCTAAATCCTAATGGAGACCCATGATTAATAAACCCCCTTCTTTTAGGGGCCTTAATATTTGAATTTCTATTATAATCCCTATATAAGCCCAACTAACCCCTATATATTCCCTAGTTTCCATTTTATTTTCCATTTTCTTTTCCATTTAATTCTCCATTATTGTGGTTATAATCCTTATTAAGAGGAGGGGGTTTATTAATTAGGGTCTACATTAAACCCTCAACCTTGAGCGGGAGGGCTCATTGAGAAGGACCTGACGGAGTCTTGGTTTTACGGGTGCTTGAAGGCCCGCTATACGTACCGCTCAGCTGCAATAAATTATGGATTCAGGATTCAGGGTTTCGGGTTTAGGGTCTAGGGTAACCCCCAAAACTACACTTACCCTGGCTGCATTTGGATTCTGAGTTCAGATTGCTAGGTGTGTTGTAAATACAGCGAGCAGGCAACAACAATGCGGATTGTCTTAGGCTAATGTCCTTCTCTCTCCTATGCAATGCCCGTAAATTTTACCAACCTCTATCGGTAGACCCACGCATAATCCCTGCAAGCTGTGTAGTATTCATGAACGTCCCACAAATTCCGACTATCAAGCTACTTGCATGCAAAGTCCGAGTGGCCAAGCAGGTCGGAAGGTCTCTTCCCGCAATTATATACTATTATAATAAGGGTATATACGGGGTATATAAGGATACATAGGGCTTAGGTTTATCCCCCGAAAACGGAGAATCAAATGGAAATTACATGGAAGATGAAATGGAAACTGGGGGAATATAGGGATATACATCTACATTAACCTCAGTAAAGCCTGGAGGACAGCGACTTTTTCTCTCCTTTGCGATTGCTCATGCGTAAGCGAATCAGCTTCCTCCGGGAGAAGAGGCTTTGCAAGGCAGGACAAGGGGTATTCTAGGAGTTTCAGCTAATGTTCATCCAGTTTACCGGGGTTGAAGCGACCCCCTAACACCTAGGCTTGAGGGAATTCAGCTTGAAGGATTTAAGCTTGCTTGAGGGATATGTCCAGGTCAGCAGGGTCGCAACCCCCAGAAACATCCCCATCAAAAGCCCTCAACATTATGAAGTTGCATGTACATTGCCTGCACTATGTGGTAGGACTCAGACCCTACAGCCGGGCCACAAAGCAAACCTCCATGGTCATCATCAACCCCTAGTAATGAAATGCCCTGCGCCCCTCATCATACGTGTTCCATCTACCACTTGGAGTACTTACTACCCAGGAAGTCCAATATGCTTTAATTAGAGAATATAGCCTAAATCACATTAGGGATCTCTAGTATAATCCAGAGTATATTCTCTAACTAAGGGATATTGGACTTCCTGGGTAACTTTTCATCCTGAACTCAGTATATTGGGGCCGGGGAGTGTTCGTTTATTGGGGAAGGGAAACGTTCTGAGTTCGGTTGTGCTTTCAGATCGTCTCAAAGCTCTGGGTGCTGGAACATGGGAGCAAGGGAGACGCGGTAGAGGGTTCAGGGTTGAGGATTTATATAGTGTTTATGCTCATTTTTCCCCAACTGGCTGGGTCCACTTGAAGATTATCATGCACATTCCACCTTGAAATAAGACACAGCCAAAACCCTTAACCTACAATCGTTTGACTTACCTCTGACCTTCTTAACCCTAAACAGGAGGAAACTAAAACAAACACTCTAGGAGCCTAAGTACCTACCAAGATGATTCTGAGGTCTAACGGAGGTACCCTATACCAGATCTATGTTAGGGTTTAGGGTTTAGGGTTTGGGCTTAGGGTTTGGTGTGTACGGTTTACGAGTATCCGAAAATCTAGGACCATGGGACTTGGAATTGTGCAGGCTTACAACCCCTATACCCACCCACTTGTCACAGACTTTCCATGTTCTCAGCCATTTCAGTCTCCTACCCGATACCCTAAACACTGATTCCTGGTTTGGAGTACACCGCAGAAAAAAGGATAGACTTTTTAGGTATCAGTTGTTATAACAGGAACCCACGAACCAAACAAGTATTAAAGTGTAGTACTCCAATCCTCGGTAACTGTTCACCTGCGCCAGAAAATTCCAAGCCCGACAGCTCTAACTACCTGATGGCTACAACGGGGCCCTCACTTTGGGGGTAGGGGTTCTCAACAATCCTAAGAGCACAAACTTAAAGTCTTCCCAAACCCCTAAACCCGAAACCCTAAGCCCTAGCCCCCCAAACCTCAAACCCTAAACCTCCAACCCTAAGCCCTAAGCTCCAACCCTAAACCTCCAACCCAAGACCCTAAGCCCTAAACCCCTAAGCCCTAGACCCTAAACCCGAAACCCTAAGCCCAATGAGCTTCAGGTCACCACTGCCCGTTGCCTCTCCACCCGTAGGATGACATAGGAGCTCCATCCTCTAGGGGCTAGGTGTTAGGGTTTTAGGGTGTTGGGGTGTTAGGGTTTAGGGTGTAGGGTTAGGGTTTTGGGGTGTGGGGTTTAGGGTTAGGGTTTAGGGTATACGGTTTAGGGTTTTAGGGTTTTGGGGTTAGGGTATAGGGTTTCGGCCTTATATGGGGTTCAGCGATGCCTTCAGAGCGGGACATAAGAGGTTCTAACATAGGGACTTTATAGGGTTTGGGCTTGATAGTATAGTGAACGTCTAGGGTGGAATTTATAGATACATACGCAGTTGTAGATGGACTGTAGCTAGGAAAGCGCTGTAGGAATGCCACACTACCCATGTCACTTTGCAGGTTCAACCATGGATCATGGACCCTCTGAGCCTTTGGGTACAGGTGTTCACGACGTCGGTCATCTTCGCGTTTGTTGAAGTACACTCCAGACCCTATGTACTTGTGGAAGGCTATAAGTCTGCAGGGCTTGAAATGCCGCTGCAATTAGCACAGTGGCGCCCGGGATTTGGGCACCCCTCTTGGCCCAAAGCAGAAGCCAGCGAGATGCTTTGAAGAAGCCAGGCAGGCATATCATGAAGCACAAGTGTTCTCTAACCCTAAACCCTGAACCTTAAACCCTGAACTCTAGCGGAGACTGACGATATGACCTGGCTGTAGCTTGGGGATCTTTCCGTACCCATTATGGGAATAAGTGCTTTCTATAGGAGACCTAGGGATATGACCTGGTTGTAGGTTTAGGGATTTAGGGTATATTTTAAAGATTTAGGGTTTAGAGCTTAGGGTTTAGGGATTTAGGGTTTAGGGCTTGCAGCTTGCGATTTTCCTTACCTGAGCCATCGTCGAAACTCCTGGCATCCCCCTCGATAGCCCCTATGCACTCCCCTATATAACCCCTTCAAGGAGTTCAGACTGTAGCTCACCTAAACCCTAAACCCTAAACTGTGGGGAGAGGAAGGTCAGGATGAGACTTCATCAGGCCTCAGCATGCAGAAGGCGGCCACCCGGGTTTAGGCCCCTGACATTTAGGGTTTAGGGTTTAGGGTTACTGCAGGGGCCTAAATAACACGGCCAACATCATGTTGAGGTCTGTGAAGGTATAGTCCCCCTTAAGTAGACAGAATATGGTGCATATGGGGATCTTATTGTAATATACCCAGAGCGTATTCTATCTACTTAAGAGGGACTTTCCCCTATACCATACATGCAATAGGAAACTAGGACCATGCTCTACAGTATGAGTCAAGGTTATGTTGCTGAGACCTTCTTGTAAACGAGGGGGCGTTTGAGAGTGGGCTTGCCACCCAAAGCACGTATCACGGCTCGCAGCCCGAGCTTTAGGCTTTAGACAAGGCAGGCTATGATTCTTAGGGACCGCCGATAAAGGACCTGGAAGTGGTGGAAACCAACAAGGTTGGGCTGAGCCTATCTTTGCTCAGCCACAAAGGCTTTAGGGGTTCAGGGTTCGGATGTGTGGGCTTTCGGCGAAATCTCCAAACAGACAGCCTGCTGAAGCTCAGCTACAGACCTGCTTTTCGGGGGGTCACACGCAACTGGCTTTGCAACCTTGGCAAACGCAGTTTTGGTATTCCCCTCCCCACCAAACATGACAGTTTATACAATTCCCTTTTCAAGGACAGTATACGATGCTTTAATATACCATAAAATACTGTAATACACTTTAAGATACTGGAATATGCTACAATATACGATAGTCTTTGTAGGCATGTTTGCGCACTTCAAAGTCTGTCCAGGGGGAAGAACATATTTATCAAAACCGAATCACCTCCTCGCGTCTCTGAATATTTCCCACTCCCCAATACCAAACCCCTAGAAGGAATACTGAACATCATGAGGTGGGATTTTCATGTTATAGGGAAGGAATGTCTCCGCCCTAAACCCTAAACCTTAAGGCGTTGATAGTTATTAGCCCTCAAAGTGAAGTCATGGCCCTACAGCAGCTCCTAATATAAACTACCCGTGACCCATCTGGTAGAAGCCTGCCCCTTTTGCGGGCTTTTGATTGGGGGTTACGATTCAATGTGCGTGTATGTACATATATATATATACACATACATTTATTTATATGTGTGTATGTATATGTATATATGCACGTAAAATTACATCCATGTACATGTTTTATGAGGTGACCCAATAAAGGAGATGGGCCCTGCGTGATGGCCTGAATCGACTCCGTGTAAGCTACCCCTTCACCGCTTTCGTCATAAGCCCTACACAAACTCTGTAGTCCCCCTTAAATGGATAGAATACGGGATACATGGGAATCTTACTATGATTTTGGTCAATTCCAAAATCTATCTACTTAAGAGGGACTATAAAGTATAAAGCCAGAACTCCTAAACCCTAACCCTAAGCCCTAAAACCCTCAGCCCTAAACCCTAAAACGCTACACCCTGGAACCCTAAACCCTAACACCCTAAAACCGCCCAAAAAAACCTAGACCTCTAAACCCTAAAGCCCTAAACCCACTTGATGCCTTCCGTTGAGCTCCGGATACCGAAGGCCTGACGGGTCTTTGGGCTGACAGGGTTAGATCTTAGAGTTTGGGGGATCAGGGTTTTGGGTGTATGTACAACATGTTGGAACGGGATGCATGGCATAACCCTTGCCCATGCACCGTCTAAATATGCCTGAAGACCAACCGAATACTCTTAAGACCCTCTTGGACCTGCCTTCGTTCTCATGAACCAACCCGATCCCTCTTCAGGTAATCTACGGGAGTTAATGCTTAGGGTTCAGGGGTTTAGGGTTGGGGGTTTAATGGTACCTTCAGTAGGGAATGAGGGAATGGGTCCCTGCAGAAATCCCTAAACAGTGCTCGTTAATGATCCTTATAACCCATTCCTTCATTCCTTAGCAAAGCACCAAGGAGAAATTTCCAAGAAGAAGCACAAAGAATCATCAAGGGCAGGACGCCTAGTTTCTTGACACATCGTCGAAATCAAAATGGGGTCTAGAGTTGGTGCTCTATAGATACACAGATACAGAGGCTACCCAGGAATCAGGCCCAAGACTAGGTAGGACACTCCAAAAACCCAGATGCAAATGAAGTTCAGGGTTTAGGGTTTATTGTGGGGTTAGGGTTTAGGGTGGAATGGGTTCTTGCCTTGTAATTATATAGCCAATGCAAAGGTTAGAGACAGAAATTTCGGACCCCTCATGAAGCCTTGATCAGCACTCTAATCTCAGGAACTCATCATTAAGTCATAGCAAGCACTGAAACATTATGTGACTGTGGTCCCTATAGGCCCTCGTCAGTCATAAACATTTTACTCCCCTATATACACCTATATCGCCTATATTTCTCTGCATAGTTTTACATATCCCTATAACCCTACAAACACTTGGTCAAAAGCCGCGTGGCCGCCCAGGCATCAGCGGCATACCGCGTTCAGCCACCACCAGCGCCGCAACATCGTCTGCGGGCGCGCTGCCCTCGTGCTTTCGCGGTGGTGCGTATGGTGGGTGGGGTGATTGCGGAGGCTACTGTGTTGGGATCCTATGGGGGTGGCTACGTTATAAAGTATACCAGCTCCAAGGCCCCAAAAGGATACGATCTGGGGCATTCATCCAGATGTAACACAATTTTTGGGTGAAGCGAACATGATATGATCTGGGTCTCCCATCCAGATAAACACAATTTTGCATGAGGCTGTTAGAGATTCCATGAGGAACTTTCCAGCCGCTCCTTCCTGCCTTACTGGGAGTTAGTAGGGACTGAGGAAACACCTTACGCAGGATTTAGGGTTAGTAGGGAGTAAAGGAACGTATTACATACGGATCAGGGTTAGTAGGGAATAAGGGAAATTGCAGGGATCACCAACCATTCCAGTGCGCGACAGTCACCAGCAAACCAAGTTGCCAAGTTTCCCAACCCAAACCCTAAATCCTAAGCCCTCAACCCTAAAACCCTAAACCCTCCACTGAGCCCAAAGTTCAAAGTGTACCTACCAAGCTAGGAAGACAATAAGGTCCCATCAATTGGTACTACCAGTTAAACAGGGCCCATCAAGTTGAAAATTGAATTCGGGTATTGCTATTGAAGCTGATGATAATACAGCAGCTCCGTAAACCCTGGAAAACAGCCAAATGGTTTAGATTATGCTGGGCTTATGTTGGCAAGGTTTAGGGGTTTGGGGTTTCAGGCCAAATCCTGGTTCCATTTCTAAAGCCCTAACCTAACACCCCCCACCTAAACCTAAGAGAACCTCTGTGCAAAGCCCCGCAATTTAGGGTTTAGGGTTCACCCCCAGAATAAGCCCCGACACTCTACCTGTAAAACATTCAAATCAAGCAGGCCATCATGCTAATACTTTGGAGGCTTGGGTAAAAGTTATTTACAAGCCCGCGAGATATTTGCAGCTCCCCAAAACCCCCAAGCGCAAACCCTGAACCCTAAACCCTACATAGCCTCTACGTATCCCTGCGCAATCCTTTTTGGCCTCTTGTTTATTGGAGCTCCATCCCTCAGCCCCCTACATATTCGTATATACAAATATGTCTATGTAACCCCTCATAGGCCCCGGTAAAGAAACCCGTACACTTCCCCCAAACCCTACATCCTAAACCCTAAGCCCTAAATCCTCAACTTTACGCCCTAAACCCCTTTAAACCATAAACCCTGAACCCTAAACCCTAAATCCTAAACCCTAAATCCTAAACCCTATCAACCCTGCACTCCTAAACCTTACGCACCCAGTAGCCGGGTAGAGGCGTCGAAGCGCCGCTTGGCCGACACGGTCAGGCCGTTGCCATCCGGCAGCCTACACTTTGAGGTTTTAGGGTTTAGGGGTTTAGGGTTGACGATTTCGGGGTTTAGGGTTTTGGGGTTCAGCACTTTAAGAGTTTTGGGGGGATGGGGCTTAGGGTTTAGGAATAAGAATTTAGGGCTGAGGTTTTAG
>CAJNIZ010048159.1:65726-109576 GCA_905231905.1 Symbiodinium pilosum | reverse complement strand
GGCTTGTCGCGCCAGGCGCGCACCTGTTACATACCCCATGTAACGGGGTATGTCGCGTGTGTGGGCCCTGGCCTTGTTACAAGCCTTTGGTTTTGACCCGGTCCCATATCCCTAAACCTTAACGCCGAAACCCTGAATCCCTATACCCTATATCCCTAAACCCTAATCCCTGAACCATTTTTCCCTAAACCCCTAAACCATATATCCCTACATCCCTAAATCGCCATATCCCTGAAACCCCGAAACCCTAAATTCCTAAATCCCTCTTTCCCTTAAACCCTAAAACCCTAAATCCCTAGATCCCTATATCCCTTAAACCATCTTAAACCCTAATCCCTAAATCCCTCTTTCCCTAAACCCTAAACCCTAAACCCTTAAAACCCTAAACCCTTAGAACCCTAAACCCTTAAAACCCCAGACCCAGGAGCCTCAAAGACTGACTTCAAGGCGGCGACCTCGGCATCAACGCCTGATGTACCTGCAAGGCATGGGCTACGCATCTGAGCTATGGTCTAAACTCCTTAAAGGGTGGTTATATAGGGGATTATATAGGGGAGCCTTATTAGGGTTATTAAGGGGGATACTAGGAGTTTGGACTATAGCTCATCTGGGACTGGTTTAGGGTTTAGGGAGTAGGGTTTAAGGATGAGGGTTTAGGGTTCAGGGCTTAGGGATTTAGGGTTTAGGTGTCTCCACCCTTTTGGGTTGAAATTTTAGGGTTTAGGGTTTGGGGTTTAGGGTTTACGATGACAGCTACATGGCATTTAGGACTGCCTGAACCACCAAGATTTGCGGAAAAAAAAAGTGCCTTTCTGCCTGTTTTGATGGGTTTGGGCCATTGGCCTACCTACTTCTGAGGTCCAGGAAGAAATGGCAATCCAGGTTGTGAGAAGAATGACACTTGCCAATGTTACTGCTGGTGCTCAGACCATCACTGCATGAACGAAAACTGCGACAAGGCCTAGGGCATTTTACCTGTAAACAATGATCTCACATCGTACATGCGGAGCTCGGTATCGGATTATACGGCGAATGTTTGAGAAACTCCGATACTAAGTAGCTGGGAGGTCAGGTCCGCATCAGGGTGCGCATCGCCTACTCAAGGCCACGCACGCATGTGCCTTTAGGTAAACAAACCCTAGCCCTAAACCCGAGACCTCAACCTCAAACCCTGAAACATGAAAATCCTGAACCATAGACTGCTATAAAACCTCAACCCTGTGTGAGCCTTAGTGATTGGCAAGAGAGAGTGGAGGAATGAACCACTGTACTAGATCTCATGTATCCCCCCACTTGCAGGGTCAGGGGGACTTAGTAAGTAGATTATTACTGGGGATAACTGGGGTTACTGTATGGCTTGTAGGGCTTATTAAACTACTTGCTAAGCACCCCTGGCCCTCCAAGCATACATGTAATCAGCCTAACAACCAGCAACTTACTGCTTCCCTGACTCTGAAGGGAATGAGGGAATCGAATCCCCATCTCATCCCTATAGAACATATTCACCCGAAACTCTAACCTCCTAACCCTAAACCCCCAAACCCCAAACACCTCAACCCTAAACTAACCAGCAAGGCAATGAACTCGGCTATCCAGCCTTCTGGCAGGCCCGCACGGAGCACCTGCGCGACCACCGTGCTGCCTTCTGAGGCAAACCTTTGTGGAAAAAGTGCTCCAGAAACGAGAAACCCTAAACCCTAAACCCTAAACCGTGTCAGGGCCCATGGGGCCTGCCTGGGCTCCTGTGCATAATTGTGATGCCCCCTCCCAACTACTTGAAAATACTACATGATTTGGATTTCCAAAGAGCCTTAGCCTTGGCACACGGGGGCTGCGAAGGCTCCGCAGCTGAGGCCACAAAATTTCGTAGAGGGTCAGGGGAGCATAACAACCTAAATCCAAAACTCTAAATCGTAAACCTGGACCCCAACCTCTGCCTGAACCCCAAAAGTATGTAGGGTAATTGCCTTTTGGGCTGTTTCAGGGATTTAGGCCATCATTTTACCTACTTTGGAGTTCTAGGTAAACCCGTTGCAGGGAAATTTGTTGCGCAGCCGTTGCAAAACTTATCCGTGTTGAACTGTCGTGAACTTGCTGGAAGATGTCTTGCACCACCCTAATCCTGGGCGTTTCTCCCATACTGGGACGCAGAACCCTAGACCCGAAACCCTACCTATGTGGCGCAGGATTTCTTCTATCAACAAACTCCTTACTATGGGGACGTCCAAAACCGGGTCCCCCAAGTTTTGGAAACTTTACATCTCAATCCCTCCAAGCTATACATCCCCCAAAAATCCCCATATCCTCCTTTAAAGGGGCCCCTCAGTTTTGGAACTTTGGAACCCCTCGAATTGGGGTATCCCAGAATAGGCGTAATAAGGATACTGGTATATGGGGAGCTATATTGGAGGCCCCCTGTTTAAGGAAAAAACTGCCGCATCTTCTTGCCACCGAGTGACTCGGAAAGGAGCGGTATGGCCTCTACGGCATCCGCAGGCGGAATGCTGATGATGAACAAGCATGGCTTTCTGGGATCCTTGCGGTTTTTCTATTTAGGGCTTAAGGGTTAGGATTGCTATAGTAAGGAAACCTTATTATTTACTGCATACCCGTGTTATGGTAAGTTAATTTGAGCTTCTTAACAGCAAACCCAGTGTTGCAAAGAGAAGCCGTAAAGCTGAAGGCTGTCAGAGGTGTTCAAAATAACCCCTCTCTTAGCCCCAAACCTTCAGTTTCAGGGATTCACGTAAGAATCTATAGTATGAAGTTCTGAAGCTGAAGGACTTAAAGTAGACTCGAAACGCCTGACCGTACATGGATTACGTATTGGGGGATCTGGGGGATCCCTTCAGTAGGGCAATCGTGTCGTTGAGAGTGATTAGAGGAGGCTCCCCGTGTTGATAACCTCCCATGGGTCCGTAGAAAGTGCAGCGTAGTTGATGGCTGAACTCATACCTAACGAATCGCCTGCGAATCTCCTTCTTAATTACCTTACTCACTGCGATAACGATTTAAACTCCACATCCTACCCTTCCGCAGACGAACAAGCGCAGCCCTTGAAAGGCCTTTTGCAAGAAGGACGGCAGTACTAGCAAGGTACCCCGTGTTAGCCTGTCTTCGATCGTGGAGGGGTAGACCTCAAACTCGTACCGTAAACTCTTGCTAAACCAAAACCCCGCACCTTTTTGAGCACAGACCTCGGAAATACTGCCGGCGAACGGAGCTGCCACCCCACACACGGCTCTACACCTCAAATCCCAAACCTTCAACAACCCTAAACCCCAAGGCTCAAACCCTAAACCCTTAGACCCCAAAATAGGTTTAGGGTTTAGGGTTTAGGGTCCCTAAACCCTAAACCCTATACCCGAACGCTTCAATCCCACTGACCCGACCCACCCTTGCCCCCTCCACGCACAAAGCTGCCCGAGTCGCTGCGTCAGCTGCCGCCAAACCTGGGCTTCACTTCCGACAAAGGAATCCCTTTAAAAGGATTATAGGGGTTATATAGGGGTTATATCGAGATATCTAGGCTTCAGGGTTTAGGGCCTAATTAGGGTTTAAGGGTTATATTGGGGGGTATGTAGGGATATATAAGGTTTAATGGTTGTATTGGATTTGGGGGTTTAAGGGTTATGTTGGGTTTAGGGTTTGGGGTTATATTGGGTTATATGTGGGATAATGGAGAATCAAATGGAAAAGAGCAGGGAAAATGACATGAAAACCCCAAGTCCCTTTAAAAGGGGATATAGGGGCTAGAATGGGGCAACATAGGGGTTATGTAGGGAGAATGGACATGGAAACTACTATTAAGGGCCTAGGGGTTTAGGCTCCAGAGTTTAGGGTTTGTTTGATTAGAACAAGGAGGTGTGCCGGGAGGGTTTAGGATTCAGAGTTTAAGCGCCGAGAATGTAGGATTTCGAGCGTAGAAATAGCAAAAGCTTTTGGGGTGTTATTGTGTTACTACAGTAATAAATGTACGTAGAGAGGGTTTAGTGTGAAGGGTTCAGTTAGCATTCGCGCAATGACTTGGCCGATGATTTAGAACACGAATAAAGGCTAAGGGCTTGGGGATTTGGATCTGGAGTTTACTTGGGACGTAGCCTACTTTAATTAGTTTAGGGGATTTTGTACAGGACATTGGAGAATCACATTGAGCATCCAGCGGACGATTGTAATGTACGGGCCTATTCAATGAGAAAATGGGTTTTCGGCTACAGTTATATGAGCTGCTATCAACTTTTCCCACAGCATTTGCCCCATGTTTTTAGCCAAGGGGTCATTCATACAGACTCTTGCGGCAACCCTTTTCCCGTAAGTGCGCAGAAGCCAAGTTGATAGGCAGGTGTTCTCAACTTAAGGGGGAAATTGCAATGAATGCCTCTGAAGATGACAAAAGCAGTGGTACGAATTAGAATAATGCAAGAACGTTGCTGTATGCTAGAAGCTTCTCAGCACCAACAGCTGGTAAGGTCGGCGCGGTGAACCGCACATAGAGCATAGTCACACCACCCTAGACTCCTCAACCCCAAAAACAACTGCCCCAAACCTTGGTTCAAAATGCAACAGCATGCTACCCATGATCCGAACCCTCAATCTAGAACTCTGATCCCCCTGGAGTATACTGACCAAGCACAAGTTAGCACTGGCACAGCATGCGCCTTTCGCCACAGAACGGGCCTATGATCCCAAAGCCATGACTGCATTTTGTACAGCACAAAAATTGCCTGCGAGGCTCTATGTGCCTCTGACAAAGAGAACATAGAAGATATGAAGGTTAGATGTAAACGTCTAACTTCAAGAACTGCACAAGAGCAGGTCTTAGAATTTCTCGAATCCCTTGAGCCCACAGAAACCGAACCCCAGACAATCCTAAGCCTTAAATCGATAACCCTGCATGCCGAACTCTAGACCTTAAACGGTATAAAAACATCTATACCATGCACAATAATAAGCAACCGTGAACCCACTCAATCCTAGACCTCTGCGCGTTGGGAAACACGTAAGACCTAACCTAAGATTTTCAAGTGCACTAGAATAGTATTCGCAGGACACTCCAGGTTGTCACCTGACTATAATTCAATCTTTGCCCTACCTAGTGGCATGGTAGACACCAAGCTCTGAAGCCCAAAGCCCGTTACACATCACTAGCCGCAATATCTCCAATTCCTGGACCCAAGGCCCTAAAACCCTGAAACCCAAGATCCTAAAACCCCGAAATCCTGAAACCCGAAGCCCAAAACCCCAAAAGCCTAGACCCTAAACCCCTAAACCTCTAAACCCCTGAACCCATAAACCCTAAAACCATAGACCCTAAAACCCAAAATCCTAGAACCCTAGACCCTATAAAACCCCAAACCCTAGAACCCTGAAACCCCTAAACCCTAAAACCCTAGACCCTAAACCCCCTAAACCCTAAAACCCTGAAAACCTTGGAAAAAACAAACCCTGAAACCCTAAAACCCGAAAATTCTAGAGCTCTTAGCCCTAAAGCCCTAAACCTCCAAACCCCTAATAGCCCCCAAGGTGTTCTCCACATGCAATCCGCTGACGCCGCAGCGCCGCCCTGGGTCTCGCGCCGAGGCCCTCGAGGAGTACCGCCTTGGCCTCTTAGGGAGAGTGCGATCCCTTTAAAAGGGGTTATTTAGGTTTAAGGTTTAGGGTTTAGGCTTTAAAAGGTTGTATTTAGGGCTTAAGGGTTAGGGAGCCTAGGATCCCCTTAAAGGGGGTATTTATGGTTTAAGGGAGCCTTGGGACCCCTTTAAAGGGAATATGGGGGATTATAGGGATTATAAGGATCATGGGGTTTAGGGTGTAAGGGTTTAGAGTTTATGGCTATTTTGGGTTTAGGGTTTCAGGGGTAGAGGTTTAGGGTTTAGGGTTCAGGGGTAGGGGATTATAGGGATAATGGAAAAGACTGGTCAAACGAGTATTTGGGGTGTAGGATGTAGGTGGATTCAGGCAAATTAGCAAGGGCTGTTATAGGAGCCCTGTCCTGGTAAATGTGCAGCAGTTTAGGGTTTGTGGGTTTGAGAGACACGGGGTTTAAGGTTTTGGGGGTTAAAGTTTTCAACGGGTTTAGAAGTTAGAGCGCACGGTTCAGGATTGGGCAGGAGTTCTGTCTTAGTTGGTAGGTTAGGTTTTACGCTCCTACAAATGCTTGTAATTTATGCTGGAGATCCACTGGAAAAGAATATGGCAACAAGGATTCTTTAGGGGTTATATGTATATATATGTATGGAAATGTTAAATAAAACTGGGTTAGGGTTTAGGGCTTAGAAGGGTTTAGATCTTCTGGAGGTTTAGGGTTTTGACCGCATCACATCTTACAAACCTCGTTAAATCCGTCCGTTGTGGATCCAAACATGAAGTTTACTTAGCAAGTTATAGTAACCCTAGTTATCACGAATAATATGCTAACTTACTCAGTCCCTCTGACCCTCTAAGTAGTGAACAGCCCATCCTAACTTCAAGGATCCGATTTAGGGGGTGGAGGGTGTTCGGGCCCGGTTGGGCAGTAGATTCTAGCGTTATAATCCCCCTTAAGTAGAAAGAGTATGGGGTACCTGGGGGTCTTATTATAGTATACCCAAAGCCATATTCTAGCTACTGAAGGGGGACTCTAGGTATTCGGGGCTTTTGGGATTTCAACCCAGGGTGAGGATTTAGTGGGTTTGTTGGCTGCAGAGATTTATCTGGGGTTGTAGTGGCCACGGCTACAGCAGTGTAGGCCATGAGCGAGCCAGTGAAAGGCCCAGACCGCAAATTTTGGATATAGTTGGAGCGTGACAGTCGCTGTAGTTTAGGGTTAGAATAAATCCCAGAACGCCCAAAGCCTTAAGCAGTCCATCAAGAGATTCAGGCTTTGAGCGTGATTGGGGGCTTCGGTTTTTCAAATGGACTCGCATGGCTTCAGAAGCCGCAACACAAGAACGATATTCCGAAAATCATTGACAAAAACTGAGGAAGGAACTTGGGTGCGCAGGACAGGAAATGGCTTATTGTGCGAACACGTGGCACTGGAAGCAACGCAATCAGCCTGCTTCCCTGAACCCTCAACCGCCGTCACAACTCATGTCGCGATACGCGGGTCAGCCTCATGTACTCGTGGGTCATCGACTTCTATGACCTCTTGATTTGGCTGGGCTACGCGTTTGGTCAAGTTGTTGCTGTCGACCAGAAAATGAATAGGAATTTCCCGAAAGTGCGGTTTAGGGCTTTATAAGGGTGGTCCCAATCATAGGGATTGATCCGCTCCTGCAAAGATTTACCGACCCCCCCCCACATAAAACACGCGTTTCCCAAAATTCCAAGACGAAACTCAATTGCGGCTCGGATCCTCGGACTTAGGGTGTCCCTGGCATGGCTCTTAACTTGGTTTCCTGCCTAGACCCTCCTCCTACCCTCTATTAGGGCCTAAGTACCCACTATCAGGGACCATATATCCCCAATTAAGGGTACAAGGAAGGTCCTGGTGGATGTTTATTGTGTTTGAACGTTTTTTTGTTTTTACAAAGAAGTGTATACACATCTAAATGCGGTTTTGATTGGTTGCAGCGCGTTTTTTTACTGTGTTCTATTATTGATTTGGTTACGATGCGAAATGGCTGTTAAAGGGTTGTATTTGTATTTCAGGAGAGTTCAACTGGTGTTAATTGGACTTTACGTGGTTATTGTGACTTTAATTGGTTTAATCGATTTGTATTTGATTTCGGCGATTTCATTCATTTCAACTGAATTTCAATCTGATCATATTATCGAAGCCCGAATGTTCCGGTCCTACGTCAAACACCCTCCCTCTAACATAAAATCCGAGCTGGCGTATTTATACTTTAAGGGGGCAGGAGGGCCCTTCTACGTGAGAAGGAAAGTATTATAGCATTTTGGAATCTATATCGGGGTGCTCTGTTTCGGGAAGGATACCATCCCATATAGTATGTGCATCATACTCTATTGTGTTACTCTAAGGGTCAAAGGACTCAAAATGGGGTATTAGCGCCTAAATACCGAGTATTTAGGACCCAAAGCCCCAATATTTGGGGCCTTGGACCATCAGGGTTACGACTGTTGTCATCCCTACACCACCTTGAACCCTAAACTAAACCCTAAAAACCAAAAACCCTAAACCCTATTGCTATCCCTAAGCTGATGCTTCTGGAGCCCGGCACTATTAGCTTTGGAGCACAAATCTCAGCATCCAACAAGATTTTAACCCAAGCCCTCGAAGGGTTTAGGGCTTAGGGTTTAGGGCTTAGGTTTAGGGTTCAGGGCTAAATTCTTAGGGTTGGAGGGAAGGGGAAGAATTATAGGGGGTATTAAGGGGGATACGAGGAGTTCAGACAATAGCGCACATGCTCAACCCTGAATTAACTAACCCCATGCAAGTCCTCAGCCATCCCATTGCCTACACCAAAAAACAAAAAAGGGTTTAGGGTTTAGGGTTAGCCATGGAAGTGAAAACGCCCCGGGTTATAGTCCCCCTCAAGTAGATAGAATATGGGGTATATGGGGATCTTATTATAATATACCCAAAGCCATATTCTATCTACTTAAGGGGGCTATAGGGTGTGGGTTTTAGGGTTGAGGGACCCTTTAGCCCAAAATCCTGAACCTCAAAGCGCCTAAACTAAAAAACCTTTCATCCGCGTAACCTCTGCAACTAACCCCAGGGCCTATATAGTAGTTTCATGTAGTTTCCCTAAATAGGGGGACCCCAGGACAGACCCCCAAATACTATAGTCCTTATTATGGGGACCCCTGAAAAGGGTACCCCTAATTTTGGGAAATCCCCATATATGGTATACCAACAAAAGCCATATTACTAACTCCTGTTATAGAACACTTTTTTGGATCATGTGAGCTATAGTCTAAACTCCCAGTATCCCCTTAATAACCCCTATAGTAGTCTCCCCAATATAATTCCCTATATAACGTAGAGACTTAGGGCCTTGCTTCTGACCTACCAGTGCCGACCTTCAGCTGCGGAGGCAGCTGCAGTCGGAAGGCTCTAACATCCTGAAACAGCTGTAGAGGAAGGATTTAGGTTTTAGGGCTTAGGAAGTAGGATTTATGATTTAGGGCTCAGGGTTTAAGATCCTGGAAGCTAGGTGGGAGGGGGGAGCTTCAGATTCTGAAGCTTATGGGGTCGAGGGTTTGGTGTACAGGGTTGAAGGAAGAAGGCAAGTGAGTAGGTAGCCAGGCTTCCTATTACCAGGTTGGCTGCAAAGATGAGGTTTGGGGCATTGGGTTAACAAGAGAATCAACCCTAAAGGGTTCTAAATGGTTCAAAGAGATCCCCTCTCCCAAAACCTCCCACCCCCTGATATTCCTGGCTTCATATAGTAGAACCCAAACGATAATATTGAATAACAAGGGGTTGTGGGTTCAATCTTACGGGCAGTGGCCTAGGTTTGCCACGTTAGAGATTAAGAGTGGGGTTTGTCTTCTTTCCGATACAGGTACTTAAGAGCCTTTGGCGCTCTGGCGAAGAAACTTGTGCCAGACCGGCAGGGCAGTGTTTGGGATGGACGGCGTTGAGGGCTTCGGTTTGCACTTGGCAGTGGGATGTGCTGATGTGAGACTATGTAATGAAGAACCTCAGGAGAAGTAACTATTGTGAGGGTCACTCGGCTTCTGGGGAAAGGCCCCCAACCCTTGTATTCCCCAACTCCCATCTGCGAAGCCCAACTCCTAGGCCCTAAACCCTAAACAACTAGACCATATGAGCCCTGGCATTGTCAGGAGGACTGCATCTACACATGGACCCACAAAGTGACGAAGCTAATGGGTTTCATTGGCAGAACAACCCAGGAAGTCCAATGTTCCTTAATTAGGGCATATACCTGGAATCATATTAGGGATCCCTACTATGATTTAAGGTAGATTCTCTAATTGAGGGATATTGGACTTTCTGGGAACCAAGATTCACATGTGCTTATGTACTCAATAAATGGTCGCAGAACAGGAACACGCTTTCATGGTTGGATCCCGACCCCTCTCAGGATCGCAAATCACATCATGGCTTTGACTCTCGCGAACCGGCCGGTGCCTTGAACCCCGGATCGTATTTCTAAACCCTAAACCCCAAAACCCCTAAACCCATAAAAAGAAACCCAAAGGCTCAGTGGAAGATACTTGGGCCCAATGCAGCACCCCTGTGAGATCCCAATTATATCCCATATTGGTACCTGGAACCTTTCCTGGACCCCAAAACTATGTAGAATGATTGCCTTTTGGGCTTTTTAAGGGGTTTTGGGTCATTGTTTGACCTTTGGGGGTTCAGGTACGTACCCTAAACCCTAAGCCCCAACCCTCAACCCTCAATCCTAAGCCCTAAACCCTAAATTCCTAAACCCCACACCCTATATCTGTAAACCCTAAGTCCTGCACCCTAAACTCTAAATCCCTACACCCTATATCCCTAAACCCTAAATCCTACCCACTAAACTGTAAATTCCTAAACTCTACACCATAAACCCTGTCTAGCCCCATTACAATGGTGTCCATGTTCTTTTCCATTCTCCCTATATTACCCCTATATTCCCCTATGTTATATTCTTAAACCAGAAACTTAAACCTGAACCCTAAATTCCTAAACCCTACACCCTTAACCCTGAATTCCTCAATTCCTAAACCCTGATTTCTAAATTCTACAACACTGAATCCCTAAAACCCTTGAGGAGCTGTTGAAGCGAGGCTTCAAGGCCGGATCCCAGGAGAACGGTTTGCCTCACCCGCCTTGCCAGGCTAAAAGGCCGCAATGGAGCTACTTGCAAAGTCAGGGGGACTTACTAAGCAGGTTAATAATGGGGATACCTAGCGTTTAGGAATTAGGATTACGGTTTAGCCTTTGGGGTTTAGGGCTTGTGGGTTAATGATGGGGATACCTAGGGTTACTACATGGATTATAGGGATTGTTACCCTACTTACAGAGTCCCCCTGACCCTCCAAGTATATGGTTTGGGCTAGTTCGGGGGGTTTAGGGTTCAGGTGGCTTTAGGGCTTGGGGATTAGGGTTCAGGATTTGGCTTTTGAATAATTATGGCTGTGGGGTGCAATATACGCCCAAAATATGTAATGCCCATATAACGCTTGTATAAAACACTTACATAATGGAAACGAGGACTCCGAGGGAATTGCACTGGTCATGGCTTCTGCATTCTATGGTCTATCATCTAAACTACCAGTATGCCCCCTCATAATCCCTCATAATCCCTAGAATTCTTCCCGATATTCTCCTCTATATACTCCTGCTCTAAGGAGCTTAGACCCTAAACCCTATATAATCCGCTATATAACCCCCTTTCAGGAGTTTAGACTATAGCTCATATAGCGTGAGGCTTGGGCCCAAGAAAAAGGACGGTCTCAAACACCAGAACATATCCTTGAGGGGGGTATATATATGTGTATATATGTATATACAGGGGATTATATAGGGTTTTGGCTTTAGGCGTCTAAACTCCTTAAAGGGAGTTACAGAAAGGATTATATAGCGGAGTATTGTAGGGTCGGGGGTGGAATTGAGGGCGATACTAGGAGTCTAGACCATAGCTCACATGGGGCTTTTTGCTTAGCCCGAAGTTGAGGTCCCTACCTGGCCTGCGCCTGAGCAAAAACTCAATATGCTGAAGTGCCTAATGGCAACCCTAAGGCAAAAGAAGCCCTTGAGGGTTTAGGGTTGAGCGTCTAGGGATGAGGGTTTAGGGTTGAAGGTTTGGGGCTTGGGGACCCTAGACTCTACACCCTAAGGGCCAAAGGTCACAACTTGTAGAACCACTGGCAGAGCCTCCATGTAGCTACATAATATATACTTGGGCCCTAAAGTAATTATGTGGGAATCCCTTTGGGTCCTAAGTATATACTATCTGAGTGTATGAACGTTTTGGGAGCAGGGAGATCCTCGAAGACGGCGGCTCTGTGATCCCGAGGGCAAGAGAAAGACACACGCACAGGCTACGAATGACTTTAAAGGCTAAAGCCCTAAACCCCTAAAACCCTAAAACCCTAAACCTTGGAACCCTCGAACCCAAAATCCTAAAACCCGAGTTCTTAGGCAAAATCTCCCTAAAAGCCAGTCATCTCCTCCCACAGCGCTTACCTGTAACCCCAAGTCAAAGACATGTCAGCATCTTCGTATGTAAGGCCAACCTTGTTTTTGGGTCGTGTAATTACTTGTCGTGACTGCTGACTAGTACCCATAAAGGAATACAGGCCAAAACGGCCAAAATGCTCCCCCTCCACCCCAACCTTGTCATCACAATGGCCCGTCTAATCACGGTAGAAAATGGTGACCCCTAAGCGCTTCACCCTAAGCCCTTCTCCAGAAACTCTTCAAAAACTCTGAAGCCCAGCGCCTTGACACTGCGTCAAGGAGGAGGCGGTCCAGGAACGCATCATGGACTACTCGGGCGGTTTGGTCTTCCTGTCTTGTCATTTAAGCTATAGTCTAAACTCCTAGTGTCCCCCTTCATAAGCCCGTCATAGGCACCCTATAAATAGTCTCCTATCGAACGCCCCTTGTCAGGAGTTTAGACTATCGCTCATGTAAGGTGTACGGTTTCAAGTTCATGGTTGAGAGGCTTCATCTGCAAAAACTAGGACTGACGGTATGTCTTCACGAGTTATTTTTTGGCCTTCAGCTTTTCCGCCAAGAGCTTTAAAACCCTTAGCCCCATTTAAAGCCAATAAAGCCCTGAACCTCAAGGTGGGGATGGGCTCCACCCTAAACCCTAAATTCGTTTAGGGTTTAGGGTTTAGGGTTTCTGAAGAGATGTCTCCTAAGAACCGGGCTTTGCACTGCAAGCGGCCCTTTACAGGGATTCTAGGGGCATATTGGGGTGGGGAATACTGAGAGAACTGGAGTTACCACGTAGCTCCTGGGACTTGTGTAGCTATCCGGCAATCCAAGCACGTAGCAACACATACACCAGAGGGAATACTGATATTTGGAAGTCATGCAGCACCCCGCACCCTCAAACTGGAACCACGAACCCTAAACCCAAAACCTATAAGCCCTAAACCCAGGGCCTGAAGCCCTAAACCCTGCAACCTAGGGGCCCACTTAGGCTTGCTACAGCCATTCATTCATGCGGTCTGGCAGGTACGAAGCCAGAGCTACTTTAATTAGGGCTTACGGCAAGCTGAGGGTTTCGGGTTCGGGCTTAAGTCGCCCCCTACCATCTAAGAATAGAGAGAGTGAACCGATGTTGACGATAATCGTCCATAATGTTCACCACTCATAGGAGGATAGAAGCCGGGTCGGGCGAAGGGTTTAGGGCCCCAGCCCATTCAAAAGGCACAGATGGACACACCTCTTCACTAGGGTGAGGCCAGCCAGATAGGCATATTGCCAAACACTGGTGTTCTCAACAGAAGCAGGAATGGGGGACTACTAGACTAAATCTAAATTTGCAAAAGCCTCTCAAAAGCACTTCCTGAAGAAACAAAACCGATCGAGTTGACTGCCCTTTCGGGGAGCATGCAAAACACAAACGAGAATTGAACGCTCAAAAGCATCAAGAAAGATCGAATGATAGAGACAGGGAGAAATAGAGAGACAGAGAGGGAGAGAGAGTGTGTGTGTGTGTGGAGAGAAAAGCGGACAAACAGAAACAAGATGAACGAAACAGGACTGCGATTGGGAGAGGGGTCTTTTTGCTGCCCATCCCCGTGCTTCAGGTGGGAGTTGAGGGAGCCCCTAAGTCCGCTAACATGGTTAGGGCTTAGGGCGTGGGGTTCAGGTCCGTCATGAAACACCATACACGCTGCAGCCTAAACTTTAAGCCCCTTACTGCACAGAAGATCTTAAGTACCTATATAGGGTATATTCACTCAAACCATATTACCAATTCCTAGTAGAGAAGCCCTACTTGGTGCCATATACATACTTAGAACCCTTTGGGTTGGGAGTTGGGGGAGCCTCCGGCTCTTCTTCCGTCACAGGTCCCAGAGCTTCAAGGAAATTGCAGGCGTAAGTGTCAGTCAGCAGCCTTGGATGTGGGGCTTTAAGGTTTAGGGTTGGTGAAATACGGTGATTAATTTAGGGTTCGGCATTTAGGGCCCATAGGCTTTACGGATTTAGGGTTACCGGCCTAAGGGTGTAGGAAGTACACCGAAGGCCGAGCAGTTGGAATCTGGAAACTGGGACCGTTGTGGCCAAATTTCTCTTTCCAGGTCTTGGGCAGTGGAATGGTGATGTTCCAAACTTCTGGCTTGTGGAGTTTAGGGTTTCGGGCCTACTGTACCTGCAAAACGCCGTCAAGCAGAATCAAAGATTCCACATTGCTTTAGCCCGCAAGTGCATGGACTTTCGTGGAACTCATCAGAAAATTAGGACACTGGGTGATACTGGTTTTCCAAAGAGGGATTGTGGGTTGGCACGTCTTGAATAAAATACTTGTGTGATATACGAGCCCTGGACTCAAGCTATCTATCTATATATATATATATAGAATATATATTCCATAGAGGTCCCCCCAAACCCTCATACATCCCAGTAAAGTTCCCCCTAACCTAACTTTAGTTCGTAACTCCTCTGACTCCAAAGACACTGTGAAACGCGGCGAGGGGCGAGTAGCTATTATCATGAAGGTTTTGGGTGAGCTGTAAGGGTTTAGGGTTTAGGGCCCCGGCGCTACGAAGGGTGAGGCAAAGTTCTGAAAGATCAAAAAAACCTGGTTGAATGGCCCTTTAATGGCTGAACTGAAATATCTCCTCGCTGTGCCCTCTGATACACAACACACATCTCCCAGAACAGCCCCATAACCCTAAATCCTAAACCCTGAACCCCAAACCCTAAACCCTAAACCGTAAATCCCAAATCAAACCCTAAAACCTAAACCCCAAACCCTTAACCCTAAAACCTAAACCCCAAACCCTGGTGAAGACTTAAGTTCGAATTCTTGACTTATTGCCGGGGATGACTTTTGGGGCCCCGAATGCAACCCTGGAAAAAAAGGATGTTGGGAACCCCAACCCCCAAAATTAGGATCCTATGACTATCATATGATGGCTATAGGGTCCTAATTTTAGGGCTTGGGGTTAACAAGATCCCCTTATTAACCCTACTTGAGGATTGCTTTCTTGGCTCCCGGGGTTGTGCTGCCTTAAGCCTTCAATTTTGGGTCTGGACGTTCTCCTTGAAATCTGTTCTGAGCACAAGGCGAAACGTTTGTCTAGTCTCCCCCCTTCTGGGCTGTCTCACAAACTGGACGAGACTGAGCACAATGTGTCTACAGAACTCCCCAGAATCATGCTAGCATGGAGACCCGCAAGCAAGGAAACCTTATACACACCGTGCACAAGGTTAGCTGTCGCTTGCCGCAGAGCGGAACATCCAGGAGTAAGATGTCAGACATGGACGCACCCTCGTCGATCCGGATGCCGTGCATTTTCAGATTTAGTTCTCCAAATCAGTCATCTGCATACAGGTGCAACATGACGATCAAGAAGCTCACCCAGACACTGCCCTATCGCCCTATTTCTTTGACTGGACTCACCTGGCATGGGGAGAGCAGTGCCATTTCGCGGGCCGTTAGTGTTCGCAAGGGATGCTGGCTATAGCTGCAATGGCTGTCATCAAGCTCGACTAGCAAATGTAATTCAGATTTAAGTTTTAGGGGGATATTAAATGCTGGTGCAGGGTTTAGGGTTTAGGAGATTAATGCTGGGGAGAAGGGCATAGTGTTTCGTATTTGGGAAAAAAGACTCAACACATGAAGCAAGAGCATGACGGCCTAATGCCGCATCGCCACAGAACCCTTGAATCCCAAAAACGTCCTCCCCAGCATATCAAGAAGTTCTGTTTGGGTCTCTCTCATTCTTATTATCATTACTAGAATCATGATGAACACCATTGCTAGGATGATTATTGCTAATCTTACTAGTACTATTATAGAAAGTACCTACGAAAATTAAGGATAGCAATGGCTATTATGTGGAATGTAATGTTGGACCCTCTTTAGTGTAGAGGTCCCCTATATTTTTTTCGGGGCCGGGTTATTCAGGACCTGGGCAATGAATTGAAGTCCCCTATAATGTGTTTTGATTTTGGGGCCTTAAAAACAATCCCTTTTAAATCAATCTACAGGGACCTCAGAACCGTGGGAGCTCGGGGGGCCGTATTGAGGCCCCTCTAATTTCTATTTTTCGGAGGGCCCTTATGTTGGGGGGAGGGGGCCTACTTCTTAAAGAGGGTCCAACATTAGTCCCCCTTTTCTTGATCCAGAGACGAGACCTAAAGCCTACCTGAGACCGCAAAGATCCTCAGCCTAGGCTGTTCCAGCATGTCTGCCTGACCACCATTAGGGGATTTGGATTTTTCAATGAAGCGTACTGGTATAGGCGCTTGGTACTTAGAGCCCCCCTTTAGTAGATAGAATATGGCTTTGGGTATATTATAATCAGATCCCCATATACCCCATTTTCTATCTACTTAAGGGGGTCTATACCCTAAACACCAAAGCCTAAACCCGATATTCTATCTACCTAAGGGGGATTATAATTTTTGGGGGGAGGGGATTACTTAGAGCTCTACAACTGAAGCTCGTGGGCCTAAACCCTAAACCCTAATCCTGATCCCGAACATCACTGCCCTAACCCCTAAACCCCTATAAACCCCTGGAAGCCCTACCTGAACCCCATCCTTTATTGGGGGTTTATAGGGTTTAGGGTTTGGGATATGTAGAATAATGGCCTTCTGGGCTATTTCTGGGGTTTTGGGCTGTTACTTTACTTCCTTTTGGGGTCCAGGTACACCCTAAGCCCCCAAAGTCCCAAACCCCTAAACCCCTATAAACCCTAAACCTCTATCAACCCTAAACCCTAGCCCCTATAAACCCCAAACGCCCTGATAAGTATCCCAAGTCTTTGCGGCGAGGATCGGCGACCGGTCCTCGCGTTTGGCCTGGCGCCAACATGGCTAGGACTCAGGGTTCCAAACGTTAGGTTTTGGGTTCAAGGCTTCTGATTTAGGGTCTCTGGTACGTGGCTAGGACCTGGGCTTAAATTGTTGGCTTGCTAAAAAAGGTTTGGGGTCTGTTGTGTAACTCATGTTGTCTTGTTGCTTTCGGGGGTTTCTAGATGCAATTGCGGTTCTGGGGTCAATTTGCCGGACCTCCGGTCTGTTCGCGGATGGGCTGATGGTTGAGGGAGTATACAAAATTCAAGTCTTAGGCCCTTAGGCTTTACTGTTCAGAGTTGTTTGGCTTGGTGAGGATTGAGCGTTTGAGATTTCACCAGTTTGCGGAGACCCTAGACCTTAAACCCCAAAGGGATAAGGGTTTGAGGCTCGAGGTTCAGGGCTTACTACTAATCTTTGAGCAAGGGGGGGGGAACGGAGAAATTACACAAATGGCTTTGAGCCAAGGGCAGCTGGTAGGGATTGAAGGACGAGGTGACAGGAGTGATTCTTGGGGGATTAAGTGGGGACTACTATCTGGATGCATACCTCCATTCCCTACTAAGGCCAAAACCCTAAACCCTAAAGCCTGATACCCTAAACCCTAAAACGCAAAACCTTGAACCCAAAACTGTGAATCCTAAACCCTAATTGCAAAACCCAACACGTAAACCTTAAACCCTTAGCCATCACAAGCTGCGCAGGTGGGAAGTGGAAGGGATAGGTCTGAGTTTAAGGGATAGTTCAAGGCTTAATGTTTAGGATTCAGGGTTGAGAGGATGAGCAGACTAATTATTTCTATTTCACAAGCCTGAATGAAGGACATTTACTCCCACCAATAACTATACGACTATATAAACTTGAGCTCGCTTGAGCCATATGACCTCAACATCCACATAAACCCTGGATGTCCGGACGTATCCTTTTAGTCTAGACCCTTTTTTGTTGCAGGCTTGTCCATCCGTCTTTATTCCAGAACCCTCAACCCCAAACCCAAAACCGTAAAGCCTAAGCCTCTAAACTCTAGAACCATTAAATCCTAAACCCTAAAAGCCTAACCCTGAAACCCTAAACCCTAAACCCTAAAACCCGCCTAAAGCCCTGAAGCTCTAAACCCTAAACCCTAAAACCCGCCTAAAACCCTGGAACCTTATAGCCCTAAATCCCTAAACGCTACAACCCTACAACCCTAAAACTCTGAAACCTATACCCTAAAACCCTTAACCCCAAACCCTAAAACCCTGAACCCCTTAACCCTAAACCCCTTAGCCCTAAACCCCAAACCCTAAAACCCTAAACCCTAAAACCCTGAACCCTAAAATCCGACGGAAAAAAAAGAAAAAACAAAAAACACAAATCCTAAACCCTACAACCCTGAACCAAAAATCCCTAAACCCAAAGCTCTAAGGCCCAATTCGCCCCCGAGAGCCTCTTTGCATCTCGCAGCCACGGGTGGCAAGATGCGACTAAGGTGCCTTCTTAGTTGGGGATTTCGGGTTTAGGGTTAGGGCTTGGGGCTTAGGGTTTTAGGGTTCAGGGTTAATTTAGGGGTTTAGGGTTTTAGGGTTTGAGGGTTTTGGGGCTTAGGGTTTAGGATTTAGGGTTTAGGATTTAGGGTTTAGGATTTACCTAAGCCCCCTAGACCACAAAAGACTAAAGCCCATATTTCTAAGGCTTGGGATTTAGGGTTTTGAATCTGGAAGATCTAGGTTCAGCATTTAAGGTTTGGTTTAGGGTTTAGGGGATAATCTAATGGAGAACCGGATGACAAGTGAAATGCAAGCTGGGATTATCTAGGCGTTTATGGGGCTTTGGGGGTAGACCCTAAACCCTAAACCCTAAACCCGAAACCCTAAACCCTAAGCCCTAGAATATGCCCTCATGAGCTTGCAAAGGCTATGGTCGGCCGCAAAACCCGCCCTTTTCCGGGGCATATGTATACGTACGCACATGTAGATTTAGGAGTTTCCTAAAATTAGGGGTACCATTTTGGGGGCCCCATATTAAGGACTACAATATTTTGGGGTCTATAGGCACATATGAGCTATAGTCTAACCTCCTTGAAGGGGATTAAATAGGGACTCCTATGGGGGATATTAAGGGGGATCCTAGGAGTTTAGACTATAGCTCATATAGATTTATGTGCGACCCCGGCTAGAGGCATGAGCACAACTAGAGTTACAAATCAGAGTGGGAACCTCTCAGATTCAGAAACCTCACCTGCCACTTCTGCCGAGTAGAGAACGCAGTAAGTAAACGTTGCTCTCAGTTTAGGGTTTACCTGTAACCCCAATAACCTACAATTTTATGGGTTATACCTACTAATTGAGGGGTACTTACTACTAAACTGTAGGTTATTGGAGCCAAAGGTAATACCCTCAGCCAAAGGTAAGGTTTAGGGAGCATGCCGAAAGCAGATCCAAAGGACATGGGTCCACAGCCCTCGGCCATACATCCACATACTGGTGCTAGGGCTTAGGGTTTAGGGTACATGCCTTCCGTACTTCCGATGTTATCCCCCATCATGGTCCGCACAATCCACTCCTTCCCTAGGACATAAACCCTAAACTCTAAATCTACAGAAGACTCCAAACCCTCAACCCCCAACCCTAAGCTAACATGGTAGCTTTCATTTTCTTCTCCATTTACGACCAACCAGAATGAGCTTTGCTACCCTAAACTCTGAACCCTAATCCCCTAAACCCCAAAGCCCCAGACCCTAAAACCCCAAACCCTACACCCCTAAACCCCGGGTCAAGAGGGCCGAGAGCTCCAGCAGGGCGGCCGTCGGCATGCAGCTCAGGAAGTTCACCACTGGGAACTTGCCCTGGCTCGTGAACTGCGACATCTTTTCGCACACGACCTTCAGCAACTTCTTGCTGGGTCGTTCTTGGTCTTCAAGTGGCTCATGATGCGGGGCTTCGACTTGCGGACCAAGAAGAGCCAGGATCCGAACCTCGCTCGAGGTCAGGTTGCTCTCGTTGAGCAGCGTCCTGAGCTCCTCGTAGTACGTCTCCGAGGTGCGCATGCCGAGGAAGGATAAATGAAGCTGTTGATACATAACCCTAAACCCATTATAGTAGTTTCCATTTTCTTTTCCATTATCCCATTATAACCCCTATATAACCCCTATATAATCCCTATATAATCCCTATAATATTGATATTATGGCCAGGTCCTCGGGCTGGGACTTGCCCTCTTCAACTTGCTTTATCAACGAAGACATGGGGTCAAGGTTACAGGCCATCGCCCCCTTTCGTGTGGAGCAGCAAGCCCAACGTCACCAACGGGGTGTTCATCTATGGACACTGGGGCCCTAGAGCCCTGAAGCCCCCCACCCGCATGACCAAGCCTGCCCTGAGCCGAAGTCCTGAAAACCACCCAACTCTGGACTGAGGCAACCTGATTTGTGGTTGACAGGATCTAGAGAGTGCTAGGGCCTATCGTATCATAATTATAGGGTTTAGGGTTTTGGGGTGTTGGGTTTATGTGGTTTAGGCTTTTAGGGGTTCAGGGTTATAGGGTTGAGGGTTTGGAGTTTGGGCTTTAGTGTTGCGGGCTCCTCGTAGGGAATCCTAACTACTTATATTAGGGAATGAAAGAAGAGGACCATGGTGGGTCCATCATCCAATAACCACATATAGTCCCCTTAAGTAGATAGAATATGGCTTTGGGTATTTCATAATAAGATCCCCACATATCCCATATTCTATCTAGTTAAGGGGGACTATACTTTGAAATTCTTATACCAGGAACTCTTATCAAGGTTCTGGGGGCATATGACACTTACATGTCTGGGGCCATTTTGAGTATAACATTGGCACTACATGGACAAATCACATACCCTAATAATGAAAAGTCCCGAATATGTGCACTAGTACTCAGTTGGGGGTATCTATTATTAGAGGGTGGGGGTTAGTGTTCGGGGGGGTGGGATTACGATAAGAGCTTTCGTCCATGCCCTCGAAAAGCACCACTCACTTGCATGGGACACCCAAGGCTCTGCAAACTTGCTCAGCAAGGTTAAACGCCCACTGTAATCCTAGAAACCTTTGTATCGATTTGATTACAGGGTCTCACTGGGGGTTTCAACCTGAACCCCAAATCCTAAACCATGGGGGTACCCTGTCTGGGGTTATAAGGGCGCTTGAGGGACCTGACTAAGGGTTGCATAAGGACCCATCAGGGCTTAGAAGGGCTTAGGGAGTTTCAGAGGGGCTTGAGGATTAGGGTTTAGGGCTTAGCACCCCCCAGTTCCAAGTCTAAGTCTCCCACTCTGTCACCAAGGATGCAACAGCACGCTGGCCGACAGGCCACACTGTGCGGCACGCCCTGCGGCAGTTCAAGGATTTGGGGTTCCCTAAGGGTGCATGTACTCAATAATTAGGTACTTGGGTTTTGGGTAATAGTAATTGTAGTACAATTTTTGGGCAAGTATATGATTATTGGGTGCTTGGACCCTTAGGGGTTTAGGGTCTCGGGTACCCGTTAAGTAGATATACGGTTTAGGGTTTAGGGTGCCCCTTATGGAGATATAGGGTGTAGGGTACATCCCCTCATGCACTGGATTAGGTTTTAACGGGTCGATACGGATCCTCAAGGATATGTTAAGGGCAGCTAGGGCGGGTATTGTGCATGATATTGCCGATAGATGCAACAACCCTATAGACATGCTATCCTCCACCCAAACCAGCATTGCACCCCGTAACCTTTGTAGTCACTTGTCAGGATTCCGTGTAAGTTTGGGGGATTTTAGGACAGCTGAGCCTCAACCCTTCGGTAGAAGATTGTGGTACCACCACCCCGAAAACTGGAACCTGTCAGCCGAACCCCCAACCCTAACACTCCATGTAGGTACTAATTATAGACTTTAGGGCCCAATGTAGCTATGAGATGTAGACTTAGAGTCCCAAGCTAAGCCTAGTTAAGAGATCCTGGCTTCCAGAAGTTCCAGGCTTGGTTCCTGGTATGGCTGATTTCAAGCGCCCAGATGCATACAAGTGTTGAGTTTAGGGTTTATGTTTAAGGACTTACGGTTTAAGGTTGATGTGGGCGCGTAGAATCTGTGGCGAAGGCGCACAAGTCTGCTTCAACGACGCATTCCAGGTGCCCGCCGGCTTGAGAAACTGCCATACTGTAGGCATACCGGATATCAAAAAAAACTTACTCGTGCTTAGTAGGGAATAGGGGCATTTATATATATATATATATACAGAGAGGGAGAGGGAGAGAGAGGGTTTAGGGTAAGTAGGGAATAATGGAATATACTCCCTGTGTCTGTATACTATATTCCTTTGTTCCCTAGAAACTCCAGTACGAAAATTGTTTAACCCTAAGCCCAACACCCTGAAGATTCTTCCAACTCTGCTTTTGGCTGACCCCTTTGCACTCCCTTCTCCCTGCCACCAAGCATCATCCCTACCCCCCTGTTCTCAAAACCATCCGCGATTACATACACATGCATGCAAACCCAGAGTTCGCGTGCGCCAAGTTATCAGATGAGGGGGGAGGATTATTTGATGATGGGTGGCGGAGCGTTTCGGAACAGGAGGAGATATTCCCTCAGGTTTGGGCCTTCGCGCAGCCAACATATTTCGATCCGCTGCGCCACTTGGATCGTGTCGGGGCCGCAGCGCAGATGGAAACTCTAGGCTATAGGTCCCGTTTAGATAGGTTGTAGGGATGATTAGGGATGGATGGGGCTTAGGAACTAAGGGTTTCGGGTTCAGGGGAATTATATACCCCCCCCAAAAAGCAAGCAGGCTTTACCAGAAGATCCAATGGGCATTTACTATACTTGGACATTTGAGGGGAAAGGTCAAGGTTTCGATATACCACATACCTAAGGCACAAAATTGCCTTGAGACCTCATCTTGAATGGACCTTAGGTGCCAATTCCGTCTTTAGGGTATGGATCGGTGGACCCATAAGGGGAAGGCGAGGACGGATTGGTTTCATGTCTGGTGCTATTGTATGAGTGTAGTGTGTTGGGTGGTTGAACCAGGTAAGGTCCTAGTCTTGTAACATTTGATACCCCAAGGCATTTTCTCGTGCTAGTCTTTACTGGGACTGTAGTATCTCCAAAGAACACAACTACAAATCTGAACCTTAGCTCTAAGAGCAAACTGAGAAGCGTCTTGCAGTCTTGAGATGATAGTTGCCTGGGTTGCTGTTAAGGAACTTAATTTAAGTTACCATAATGGGTATATATAGTAAATAATAGGGTTTCCCCGACATTAAATTAATGTCCTTAACAGCAACCCAGTTGCAGTCCAATTTGAGGCTGTGAGGCAGCGTCTCTTGCGTTGCTGGCTGACAACTTGCACATGCATAGTCTTGCGCCCACTAGCACTCTATCATGAGGTCGGTATTGGGCTTCACGTAACTATAGAAGAACTATTGTCTTAATGTTGCCTGGTAGGGACACATTCGAAGGATGGCGCCTTTCTTGTCTCCCCGCACACTCTATCGGTTTGAGAGTCCGAGGTATCCAATATTTACAGACGCGGATCCCCAGGGATATGGACCCCAAAATGTCCACAAAGCCATTTCCCTAAGAAGCCCCTCGCAAATAGCTTGTGAAGGGGCTTAGAAGCAGGCCCACCCAAGTTAGGGGCCTTTACAATTGACTCGTCTATGACCTATGTACTAAGCCCCCTGAGCCTGTAATTAGTTCATATTACTTCAGAGGGTAGTTTCCCAAAACTATAGGGGGACCTCAAATGTAAAGTCCACAACTCTAGAGCCCTTGTTAGAGGGACGCCCAATTGTCGGAAAACCCCATATCACTTCAGATTTATGAAGCCTTTCATTGTTCCACAGCATGTACGGTCAACTGGCCTTTGGTAAGCTAGGAATGAGGGAAACGCTCCTTATAGTAGTCCCTATATAACCCATTACAGTAGTTTCCATCTTCTTTTCCAGTCCTTCATTCCCACCCTAAACCCTTAACCCCAAACCCTGAACCCTATGGTAGTTTCCATTTTCGTTTCCGTTCCCTCATTCCCAGCTAACCAAAGGCGTGCTAGGACTTTAGCTCCCGGACCAGGCCGAGAAAAATCCGTTGGAAGGCTATATGTTCATGGGCTTGTTCAACTCACCCTTTAGGGCTTAGGGGTACCGTTCAAAGGGGAAATAGGGTTTCTATCAGGATTATATTATATATGGGGTTTGGGGATTAGGGTTTAGGGCTTCCCAAAGTTGAGGGTCCTTCTTGGGCGGCCCCATAAGAAAGAATAAAACATGTTGAGGTCTATATTGGGTTCCCCTATGTAGGGATACTGCCGCATAGATCTACACAGTTTCTTTTCCATGGTGGTGGCCTTAGGCCCTCTGGGGATGTAGAGGGAGTGCAAAGTGATCCTTGCTCGAGACTCGAGATGGACAACTTTGAGAAAGTCCAGCATGTTCCTAGAAGCAGCATAAGTGTATGTAGTCCTGATGGCCCTGTGTTTCATCCGACACAATTAAAAGCGACACTTTAGGACATCACCCTGGTGGCCCTTGTTTCTGGGATCTCTACGAGGACCCCCAACCAGGGATCATGGGGAGCTCTATTATTGAGGTACATGGGTGGTTGTCAAAATAATGGTGCCTTTTGAGGTACCCAAAATATCAGGTGCCGTATTAAAATAGGGATCCAAAAAAGGGACCATAGTTTTGACAACCACCCACATAAGGCTTATGTCAGGTTCCTACATGGTAACTCCCCTGCTGGAATTGCCTTAGATATCAACACTTCTCAGCGCGAGGCCGCGTGATAGCACAGCAAAGCCACTGAAAAAGTCCAAATGACACCCTACTAAGGTCTCCCACCTATACTATACCCCCCATATATGTATATATCCCCGGTATTATAACCTCAATTACTTGCTTCCTGTCCTCTCTGCATCCTAGTACCTAGTGAGGCTCCTCTCTGGGTTGCTCAGTAACAGTTATCTCCCTGGTGCTTAGGAGGAAATGGGGGAATGGATTATAGGGATTATTATTTGGGATTATATATAGGGACTACTATAGGGATCCATTCCCCCTTTCCCTCCTAAGCACCAGGGAGTTATAGCTGCTATAGCTCATATCCCTTACGCTGCTCGTTCTACAATGAAAATTTGAGATAACTCCAACTTTGACCCAGTAGTGGTTGGGAACTTGGAATTAGAAATCTCGTCTCCAACCCTTCCCCGTAAAACCACACATGAGCCATAGTCTCAACTTCCAGTATCCTCCTTAATGAGCCCTATAATACTCCCTATATAATGATCTTAACCCTAAACCCCGTATAACCCCCTTTCAGGAATCTCACCTCAAACCCCACATCCTAACACCCCCAAGCCCCAAAAGCTCGATGGGGCCGGAACAAACTTACTGCGATGGTCCGGGTCGTAGTTGTAGCAGGCCCGACCTAAGGACCCAGAATTCTGGGAAGAGGGTTTAGGGTTCAGGGCTTACTGGATCCCAGTGGACGTCTGAGGAGTTTCAGCTGTAAAGGGCTGGGGGGTTTGAGATGTAGGGGTGAAAGGACATGGGACATGGTTTAGGCTTAGGGTTTAGGGTTGCAAGTCTAGAGTTGAATCTTTCGGGTAAATCGAGGCTTGTGCAAAAAGATATTGTTTACTGTGGATGAGCCGAAATCCCTGGAGGACCTTTTCTGCTTGTGCATACCCCGAAACCCTGAACCCTCAACCCTAAACCCTGAACACTGAACCCATACCTAGTTGTTTTAACTCAAATTCCTTAGCAACACCTCAGCTCAAAACTAGGTTGGGGTAAAGGTCTCAGTGTTCAGGGTTTGGGGTTCAGGGTTTAGGGTTTGGAGTTCAGGATTTCGGGTGTGGTTGCCGTCCTGGGGTAGTTTGCTGGAAGTAAGTAATTTTGCGATTGTCGTCTATGTCAATCACTGTTTTGAATGAGGTCCAGTGAGGTCGCTATGATTGATCCCCCGCACCCTATATCAAAACCCTAGACCCTGAACCTTGATCCCCAAACCCTGACCCCTAAACCCCTAAACCCTAAACCCTAAACCCACCCTATAGATCGAAAGCTTGCCCAGGGTGGACCACCTAAGGGATTTCGTGGGGTGATAAGGCAGGTTTTAAAGGTTTGTCCTGGCATCAGGGTCTAGCGTTCAGGGGTTCAGCGGCTTAGGGGGTTAGGGGTTTATAAGAGCTTAGGGTTTAGTATAGGAGTCAGGGTTTGGGGCTTAGGGTTGGGGGCTCTCAGTCGCAAAAAGTACTTTGAACTTAGTTGTAGCTATGGTTCCGGGGCAGTTTGTCGAATTCTTAAGGTGATTCCACAGGCTGGCTTCCGGTGGTAATTTTGGGAAGAATGATGGGTCTTTATTGCAGGTGATGGGGCTTATCACCGCACTAATGGAGAACCACATGGAAAAGTCAATGCAAACTGACATGGAAACTTGGGCTATGATATTTGTGCTAGGTGAATGAACTCCATCTTGCACCACCTTGTGTAGCCTAAACATTCGGAATTACATTTGTTGTGGGAAATCAACAAGTAGTGCATGATTTCCTTGTTTGGGACGCAATGCTAAGCGTTCATTGTTCCAAATCCCTCGAGCGTACTGGTGGGGGAACTTTGGGGGTGCGCCTGCACCCTACATAACAGCCCCGTTTTGCGTGGCGTTGACTACGGTGCACTGCACCTTACATAGCAGCTTCTGTACGCCGAAAACACGGCAGGTATCATCCAACTCTCCGTTCTAAAGCGGAAAATATCATAGACAAAGTTGTCATCTAAATTTCCGTTTTCTGTTCCATACGATTCTCCATTATTGGGATAAGAACCCTAAACCCTAAACCCCTAAACCCCTAAACCTTTGAGTGAGTGAGCTAAGCCCGTTCAGGTCCGGACCCCATTTGCACTGCGGGAGCTCCGCAGGGACCGTGACGCAATAGCCGCCGGAGAGAGGAGCTGGCGTGAGATAAGGGTTTAGGGTTTAGGGTTTAGGGCTTTAGGGTTTATATAGGGTTTAGGGTTTTAGGGTTTAGGGTTTTAGGGCTTGGGGTTTGAGGGTACCGAATGTTTTGTATATATATATATAAGATGATAGACACAAATTTAGATATCCCAGGAAAAAAAGGTACGAACGTTGTTGATGTAGAAGATACTAGACACAAAGTTAGGTGTTCTAATAAAGGGGTAGAGTATAGGTGTCTGGGCAGGGGTCTGCTAGGGGTCTGTGGGGATCTACTTAGAGGGATCGGGATCAAACGGGGTTGCTCTGTACCTTTTTGGTCTTCTAGGCATGTGCCTTACTCTATAGAGTCTTATGCATTTATGTCCCGATATGCGTGGCAGGAACCTGAGGATCTTTATTGCCAGGCCCTTTTGGGGGAAAGAATGACGGCTTTGAACGTTTGGGCCGCTGTTGAAGTCTTTACAGGCTCAGACTATAGGTTTCAAAGGTTATGAGTTTGCACCCTGTTTTATTTTTGCTTTGCCTGTTTTTCGCGTCCAGGAAAGATAGCTACAAACCTCCAAGTGATTACGAGATGCGGCCACGTCCACCCGTTATAACCGTGGACTGGCTGCAAGGACACCGCGGCCTCCAGTTGCAAGGAACTACACCTCCCCCAGGAAGTCCAATCTCCCTTATTTAGGGAATATGGGAGTTTCCCAAAATTAGGGGTACCCTTTTAAAGGTCCCCATAATAAGGATTATAGTATATTAGGGTCTATATTGGGGTCCCCTATTTTGGGAAACTACCATATACTCTAAATCATATTAGGGTCCCCTAATATGATTTAAGGTATATATTCCCTAAAGGGATATCGGACTTCGTCGGGCATTTAGGGCCCTGCCACTTGAACGAAACTAGTCCTCCTACACCGGTTTAGGGCCCTGGCTCCACAAAGAATGCAATTTTTCCTTGATATTGCCGCATTCCTTGAGCATCAAACAGGGAGTTCATGATACGAATAGGCCAGCAATTTCCTCAGCTGGATGGTAATGTGTCCGATGTAATTATGCCTGAACCCTTGGATGCATTTGCTCTCAGGGTGCGGGGTTTTGTGTAACAATGCTTTTATGTGACTTAGATGATTTTTCCACATACTTCATGGCATAAAGGGGCATGGATTCTTATTCTGGAATTCATCCAAAGACTATATACTAAACGACCAAACGGACCCCTATGTCCACCTTTTTCTGTCCTTGGTAACCCTGTAGTATTGGTCAAACAGAAGCTCATATGGTAGTTTCCCAAAATAAGGGGACCCCAATGTAGACCCCAAAATACTATAATCCTTATTATAAGGACCCCCAAAAGCGTACCCCTAATTTTGGGAAACCCCCATATAGGATTTCCAGAAACACAAGGGACGTGCGCAAGAGTCCCAACACCCAGGCTCGCTGGCAATAAAGCCACTGCAAGACCCAAAGGGTCCAAAGTACCTACCTGGACCCCAAAAGTATGTAAAATAACGGCCTTTATGGCTGTTATTATGGGTTTAGGGCTATTATTTTACATACTTTTGGGGTTTAGGTATATGGTACAAAGTATGGTTTCTGCAGTAGTAGCTTCCCTTATGGTTTGGGTAAGTATTCCCTATATTGGTACTTAGGACCCTTTGGGAGAGAGGGGATAACCCCTGCGGCAAGTCACGCAGTAGAGGTGTTGACGCATCGCACTGCCAGCTCTCCACGCCCTCGATGTAGGAAGCCACGTAGCTGGCACGTTGCACTTCCCCGGCATGGCCATAGGGGCATCAGGCAACAACGTGAACAAGCCTTGAAACATGAAGTAACAGTTTGGGCTGCCATGCGCTACTTCCCAACACAGAGCCTTGTCTGAGAGTTTTTATTGCGGTACGGAGCGTTTCAATTTGTTAGGTTAGGGTGTAGATATTGGGGTTATATGGGGATTATGGAAAATGAGATGCAAACTACTATAGTATATTGGGGTTATATGGGGAGATAATGGAAAATAAAATGGAAACTACTATACTATATTGGGGTTATATGGGGAGATAATGGAAAATGAAATGGAAAGTACTATCTGAACAACCCTAAACCCTAAACCCTATTTGTTTGTTCTAAAAAACAAAAAAGGCCACGCAAGGTGCAGCTCACCCACGCCTCTGATGTGATACCTTTAAACTTTAGAGGGGTTTATAGGGGGGGATATAGGGATTTAGGGATAATGGAAAAGAACATGGAAACTACTATTTAGGGTTTAGGGTTTAGGGGCAACTTTGTTGCCTTTGGTGCTGGCCCCTAGCACTACTTCCGCCACCACTCCGACTCTCACTGTTCGACCGTGTGGGCTCTCATCAAACAATTTCACCTGTTCTACTTCTTGTATCTTCTTGCCGTAGCTTGAGCAAGTGCCCGTTGGATATTTTTTGTTGATTCTTTCTTGTCGGCTTACATTGAATCGGAAAATCGAAACGCTTTATACATGAGGTCCCCCAACAGGGTTCTGGCAGCACATCATGTCGTACAGGAAGAAGTATACAAAGCGAAGCCACAAAGCCCGCCACTGAGAGGTCTTTGGGATGCAGGATACAACTGGTAGTTTCCCAAAATGAGGGAACCCCACTATAGACACCAAAGTACTATAATCCTTAGTATAGGGACCCTGAAAGGTACCCCTAGTTTCATGAAACCCTCAAGTTGAGGTTTAGGTCAAACCCTAAGGCTTAAACCCTACAGGGTCTGGGGGCTGGAAAGCGGGCACCTCGGCCTCTATACTCTCAGAAGCCCAAATCCAAAATGCGTGACCCAAAATCCAAAACCCGAAATCCTAAGGTTTAGGGTTTCGGGTTTAGGGGAAAGGTCGGGACTACCATTGTAAGTTCCCATAGGAAGTCTACTGGAAGGTTCATGCGGTTTAGTGCCTGGTGAAAACTGAGCTTCTGACTCTTTTCAGACTCGGGAGTAGCCTACATGAGCCCGGTTAAGGGATTATAACTTACAGACTCTGACAGAGGCCTCAAGGCCCTAAACCCCAATCCCTGAAGCCTGTAAAGCCTGAACCCTAAGCCCTATATCTTTCTAAGTATGCCCACAAAACCTAGCAGTTGCCACATCATGTTGTCTGTATGAACCTGGCTCATCCCATCTGAAGCTCTGACGCAACATTGAACCAGACATCCTAATCCCTAAGTCCCCTGAAGTAGTTTGCCCGACGCGGCGCCAATGCGCGCAAATCAGCACGCACGGTCCTAGCAAAAAAGTCCCCTGAAGCCCCAACCCTCATCCCTATCCTGTTGGTTCCGGGTTTAGAGTTTAAGTGTTGATGCATCCCCAACCCTAGACCCTAAGCCGCCTGAAGACTTTGAGGCACACCACGTCGCCAGGCAGCTGTCGCAAAGGTGGAAATTGCAGGCTTTACAGCTCCACCTGCGGAGGAGGTTTGGTTTCTCAGGGTTTAATTAGGGTTTAGGGTTCAAAATAGGGGTTATATAGTAATATTGGGGGAATATAGGGATTATATAGGGATAATGGAAAAGAAAATGGAAGCTACTATTTAGGGTTGAGGGTTTAGGGTTGAGGGGTTTGGGGTCTAAGGTTTGGGGTTTAGGGTTTACGATTTGGGGGTGTAGGGTCATTTCTGAGATCCCTTTAATGGCAGTATAGGGATGCTTCGAGTGTAGGGATATGGTTCTCAAGGGCTTCGAAATGGGGATATCAAGGGGTTTGGGAAGTGGGTTTGGGGCAACAAAACAAACAAATGGAAAATGAGTGGAAGCAACGAATTGAACATGGGATGATGTATGGCTTGAGGGTTTAATCTAGATTAACTGGGCACATTGCGCAAAACGAGTGCTTTATATGAGAGGCCCTGAACCCCAAACCCGAAGCCCTAAACCTCCAACCTAAGCCCTATCTGGACCCAGAAGAAGGTAGAATAATGGCCCAACACCCTTAGAACAGCCCCGAGGGCTACTGATCTAAATATTACAGGGTTTCAGGTACCCTAAACCCTAATCCCTAACTGCTAAACCCTACAACCTGAAACCCTGAACCTTGACATGCAGCTGCTTCTGGGAGAGTACCTGGTGATGGCCTTGCTGTTTTCCTGCCAAAACCCCTGCCAAAAGTGAGTGGGACCCTGTTGGCGAATGGCCCTACTATAATCCTTTTTATGGGGACCCCCAAAAAAGGTACAAACCCTCAACCTTAACCCCAAACCTTTACTCTTGGGTGGCAAGGATCCTGGGGAGTTCAGTGTTTGTGCTGTGTGGCTTTGAGGCTGTTAGCAAGACGAGGGTCTACAGGGTCTGCAGCTTCGGGTAAAGAACAAGGGTCGAGGTTCAGGGCAAAGCATCGTTTCTTTTCAAAGTAACGCTCGCATGCATACACCCCAGTTTTCAGTCTGAGGAAGAGCCCTTGCAGTCTCCAAGCCCAAAACCCCAAAACTTTCCACGCCGCCTTATCCCCAAACCGTAACCTACAACCCAAAACGTTGTATGAGGCTTTATCCCAAGCCCCTTTTGCATGAGGCAAAACCACTAAACCCTAGACCTTACACCCTAATCCTAAACCCTAAGGCCTAACCCTGAACCCTGACTGACCCCAGGCACCCCAGGAATTCAAAGGTTCTGGGAAATTGGAACCTAAGGCTTCAGGGCACCCATGCCGCAGTAGTAGGCAAACCGCCCCTTTTAAGGGCACCTAATCCCATGTGAGTAGTGTTTTTTGGTNNGATATAATCTTACTCTATAATGAGTACCATAGTAGCCCCAAATAAAATGCTACTCATGTTGAGGCATATCCAGCCTCATCTGGCCCGCGTGCAACCCCCGGAGGCACCTTGGACGAGCCAGCGTTTTGGGACGAGGGGACCAGGTTTAGAATTCGGGGTTGGGGTTGCAAGGATTGTATCCCCAGTTACCTGCAGCTTAGTAGTGGGTATAGCCCACAAGCCTGTAGTTCAGTGGGTTACAGGTAGGGGTCTTGGGATTCGAGTTTCTCTCTGGCATAGCATTTTTTATTGCACTAATCAAGGTTGGGGCGAGGTGCTGCAGACATCGCTTGCAAAGTAGACTATCTAAACTCGCTTGCAAAGTAGACTATCTAAACCCTACAAAACAAACAGATAACCTTTATCCACATCAATACTCTACTTGCTACGCTTACCACACTATCGAAATGATAGCTGGTCCAACCCTGAACCCTAAACCTTTTTTCCCCACTGAATAACCCCTATAGCCCCTTTCGAGAGACACCCCCAAACCACGTGCCCAGATAACGCCAAGGCGGCCTCAGGCTGGCTGGATGGTGGGTTTCCGCACAATTTAGGGGTATTTGGGTTATTAATTGGGCGATATTAGGGTTATTAGGGTCATCAGGGTTTAGGGTTATTCGGGTTTAGGTCTTAAGGTCTACTATTTGGGTAAATGAGGGTGGAGGATACCTCTAGGCATTGGTGTCATTATGTAATAGTGCTTCGGGCTTGTGGGACCCCAGGGTTCCCAATGCAGTATGGAATCTAGTCGTAATTCATCGGTTTACCAAGAGTTACATTATGATGGGTGTACAAAGGGGATATGATTACCCAACTCATAGGTCCTCACAGTAGAGTTCAGAGAAATATGAGCCATAGTCTAAACTCCTAGTATCCCCCTAATATCCCCTATAATAGTCCCCTATATAATCGCCCTTTGAGGAGTTCAGCCAAATATGACGATAACATCCAGATCTGAGATCCTGAGCCTTACAAATTTTGTCTCCGACCCGGAGTACAACAAGATGCCTGAATACTTAACAACATGGTGGTCCTCGATTCGTTTTATAGTCATGTTCAGAGTACATCAGATAGACCTGAGAATTATATTCCTGAGCCCCCCCAAGAGTATGTAGAATAATGTTGTTTTTGGCTGGTTTAAAGGTTTTGTCAGTTTACCCACTTCTGGGGTCCAGCTTACCCTGACACTGAACCCTAAACCCATGATTTGGGCCCTTGCAATACAGCCCTACATATGCATCTGACAAAGCCCTCCTACTAAGCAGGGCCCCGGCATCCGACACTTCTTATCGTTGATGGCCAGCAAGCTTCCCATGACCTTGTGGGTTTGGGGTTTAAGGGTTTAGGGTTTTGGGTTTGGGGTTTAGGGTTTGTTTAGGAACCCATTGGATAACATTAGGGCTATATTGGGGTTTTCTATGGGGATAATGGAAAATGAAATGGCAACCACTATAATGGGATATGTAGGGTTGAGGGGTTTTGGCAGGAGCTTCAAGGTGTACGGTTGAGGGGCTTTCTGGATGGCAAGTATTGGCCAATAACCCCTAAACCACAAACACCCACGGTGCCCGCCTCCCCACTACAGGGCTTAGGGTTTAGGGTTTAGGATTTAGGGTTCCTACTGACTAGCTGCCAAATCGAACTAAATTCCCCCAAACAAACAGAAAACCGCCCCAAAAAACAACCCTGAACCCTCACCATCCTTTCTGTGTTTGCTGGGCCGCAACCAGTCACGATAGCTCCTTTTATAGTCCCTGTGGAACCCTACCTAGCAGCCCAGCAACGATATCTGATGTTCCCCTTTCAACTTTTTTCTTACCACTTTGGCTAGGCTTTCCATGTGTAGGACACCTATACCTCCTCTGAAAAAGGTTTTAAGGCTTAGGGGTTCAAACTCCAGTTTCCCAGTTCATCAAAGGGGGGGGTTAATTTTAGGGCGAAGGGACTATATACGAAGACCATTCGAAGCCTAAGGGAAGCCTCAGGAAGTCCTGATTGTGGTTGAGGGTCGAGGGTCCTCCTAGATAGGGGCCTCTTGAGAATTCCTCAAGTTGAACTTGTGCTAAAAAAGAACCCTTTGGTGTCAGTGAAATCCAAGAAATCGGGGAAACCTAAGCCTTGAAGGGGTATGGGGTTAAGGGTGAAGCCGCTGTTCCTGAACCCTCTGTCAAAGTTTTGCCAAAGAAAGGGTTGCCTTGGGGTGGGCTTAGCCCTAGACCCTAAACCCTAGCACCTAAACCCTAAAAAGGAATGTCTAGGGATCATCAGGAGACCATGGGACCCTCAGAGAGAGTTGTAAGGTACATTCTGAACAACTGTTTTGTAACGGTTCGGGGGTTTAGGGCTCCACGCTTTGTTGGGAGGGTTGCGTAGAAAGCCGCGAAGTTAAGAACTGTCCGCTATCATCCATATATCTCTAGATAATTTAAATACAATCGTTATCTCCCTAAGTTCTGACTTTTCACAACCTACATGAAGCTCACGACAGCGCAGGGATTCCCAGACGACACTCATTATCCTCAAATGCCCTAAACCCTAAGACCTAGATTCTAAAACCTTAAACCCTAGAACCCAGAACCCTAAACCCTGAAACTAAAAACCCTACCTAACTTAGGGGGAACCTCGAGGACGGCTAGTACCAGAGGGTCCATGCACCCAATAATTAGGTACTTCGGTTTTGGGTAATAGTAATTACAGTACAGGTTTTGGGGGAAGTAAATGATTGTGAAATACTTGGACCCTTAGGGTCATCTTAGGATCGAGGGGCAGTCTTGTGCTCGAGCGGGTGCCCGTACTGACACCTTGGATGTGGATGTTATGGGCAGGGGTTGTAATTATTGGTTCTAACATGGGCCCATGGTTCCAAACTTGAGATCAGGCCGTGGTTGGGGGTTCGGTCTGACGTTGCAGATGAAAGCAGGTTGTCAAAAGTCGGCATCCCGTGTTGGAGGTCCCTGCTAGAAGGAGCATGCAGACGCTCCTGTGGAATTCATGCTTGTGCAACTTTGGCCCACGCGGATCAGCATAGAAATGGTGGCCGAAGGCCCAAGCACTGAATCCTAAGCATGACATGGAAATACAAGTTGCCGATGTATGTATAGTCCCCTTAAGTAGATAGAACATGGGGTATATAGGGATCTTATTATAATATACCCGAAGCCATATTCCATCTACTTCAGGGGGACTATGTGTCTATGTACATAGACAAGAGCTTCTATGTTCTTGTCCAGTCCACTTGGAACCTCGCTAAGCACAGGCAAAGGCCCTACGTCTTCAAACGGCAACGTCTGGGCGCTGAGGGTCTACCAAATATCAAGTACAGTACGAAATAGAACCTCGGCTGGAGGTTTAGGGTTTAGGGGTTTGATAGGAAGACATTCAATGCAGCATCTGCTTAGGCCGATATGTTCAATACAAATCTTCAGGGTCTAGAGAAGCCTGCTTGTAAGGTTCTCAAAATTCTGGACCCTGAACCCTGAAACTCTGAAACTCTGAAACCCTGAAACCCCCAAACCCTAAAATCTCAAATCGCGAATCCTCGCGAAAGATCCCTGCAACCCTTGAAAGGTCCCTTTAGACCCTGACTGTCATGGGTTCCTTACTGTCAAAGGTTCCTGGGTTGTACCCCTCATATGACCCCAATATAGTCCTTCTATGGACCAATGTAGTCTCCTAGGGATCGGATCCAAAACCCAGATGGACTACACTATGGGGTACAACCCTGAAACCCCTGATGTTATTCCCGAGGGTCCAGTACCCGGTTTTCAGAGACACCCCACTATGAGGAGAACGTCACGCTTACCAAGAGGCTGCCTCAATCCTTCTTGGGTTTCGGGTCTACGGTCGAAGGTGTACTCTTCAGGGTTTGGGATTAGGGTAGACTCCCCCCATATGAATTTTATGTATATATCTATAATACAACTGCATCATATCGAGGGTACTTGTTCATAGGAGAAAGATAAGCAGGTACCTGGATGTGAAACATAGGACACGGCTTACAGTTTAGGGTGTAGGGTTTAAAGCCTCATGAGATCCCCTTACTCCCTTTCGGCACCGCTCCCATGAATCTGCAACAGCTAATGCACAGGGTTGAGTCTACATTGCCATTGCCATTGTCACCTCTGCTTGAGGTACCACCTCAACGTAAAACACGTGTCTATTTCATTCTCCATCATCTTTTCCGTTTGTTTGTCCATTATGGTCCCATATTGGTAACTACTTCGGCTCCAACCCTGAACCCTAATCCCCAAACCCTACTCCTTAAAACCCCGAAATCAACCTAAATCCCTAAGACTTAAACCCTTAACCCCAGATGTCCCCATAACCCCTTGAAATGGGCCATTGTCTAAACTCCTAGTATCCCCCTTAATCGCCTCATAATACTCCCCTATAACACCCCGCTTTAAGGAGTTTAGACTATAGCTCAAATAGCTTCAGCTACCCCTAAACCCCAATCCACTAAACCCACTTTTGTTCGCATCTGCGAGCAATTTCGTCAACCCCGGCCACAAACATCAAACTTGTTAAGGGGTTCAGGGTTTAGGTTTCAGGGTTTAGGGGGGTTTAGGGTTTAGGATTTAGGGTTCAGGGTTTAAGTTTCAGGGTAAGGGGTTTAGGATTTAGGGTTAAGGGTTGAGGGTTTAGGGGGCTTTACTCCTAAAGTCATACACCTAGATCCCCTATATGACCCCAGCACAACCCTAAACCCTAAACCCTAAATCTTACACCCTAAACCTTGTTTGAACCAACGAGTGTAGATCCAAAAGCCCAGGGGTACCACCCTAGGGACACAACCCTGCTAACCTTGACAAACCCATACACTGAAGCCCGGACGTTAAGAACACAAACCTATGGTTTAGGGGATTTAGGGCTTTGGGATTAAGGGATTAAGGGCTTAGGAGGTTTTGGGATTAGGGCGTGAAGCGTTTAGGGAATAGGGGATAAAGGGTTTAGGGTTTGGTTCGGGGTTCTGGGGATTCGGGTTTTGGGGTTTAGCACCACAGTTCTACCCCAAACCCTGAACACCCTAAAGACCCCCGAAACCACATAGACTCCAAACCCTAAACACCCTAACCTCTAAACCCCAAAAGGCTTATATGCTGGAACTACCCACCTGACATTTCCTTAGATTTGCCTTCCCTAAACCCTAAAACCCGAAACCCTAAACCATGGCCATTCCCTACCAACAACTTGTAAAGATTGACCGTCTCTCGGCCGAAGCTCTTCGCATACTCCGACAGCACTCCTGTGATGCGGCAAAACTGGGGAGCGGGAGAAGGAAGGAATGGAAAAGAACATGGAAACTATTTTGCTGGAGGTGTAGGGTTGAAGGTTTTGATTTTAGGGTTAGGGTTCAGAGTTTAGGGTTGTTTGGGTCGGGGGTTCAGGGCGCAATCCTTTCGGGCATTTCTCACCCCAATGGCCACAACGTGAAGCAAGGTCTTGATAGCCCCGCGGAAACGTGGCCAGCTACAATGAACGCGTCATGCAGCCTCTGGCCCAATATAGCCTTTTTGAGGAAAATACCTTGAACAATAGTAGGACCCTTCTTGAGATTTAACCTGAAAACTAAAACAGAAACCCTAAACTTATCTATTCCTAGATTTTGGAGGTATTGGGCTCCCTGGGCCGGCTATGAAGTTATGACTAGCTACCCCCTTCATACTACTAATATTCAACACCCCCATCCACTGACACCAATACTCCGTGGTTTAGGGTTTAGGGCATAGTGGAGGGGACATAATGAACATTAGGGGTAGGGGCCCTAGACCTGGTAACCCTAAACATCCCCAAACCCTAAAGTATGCAAGCAACCCCTGAGCTTTCAAGCCTGGATGGCTGTCAAGGCGTTCCAGCCCTAGTTTTGACCATAAACTGTATGTCCCAAAGCTCAAAGCCCACGTTCTTAACCCTGGGCTCTAAGAAATGAATCCTAAACCCCAAACCTTAAAAGGGAAACCTACACCCTGGACGCTGAGCACCAACCCGACCGACAAGTAGATTTCGCTTCTTATTGTGGGTATATGTAGAGACGTCACCTTCGGTCTAGGGTTTAAGGGTTGGGGTTCAGGGTTTAAAGGTTTAGAGTTCAGGGGTTCAGGGCGTAGGCAGCAATCCAGGGATGGATCTGGATCCTCATAGTGTAAAATCCTGGAGCCCAAACTCCGAACCCTAAACCCTGTAACCCTGAAAATCCCTATAGCCCTACACTTCCCTCTCAGCCCTTTAAACCCTAAGGCACTGAACCCTAAACTCTGAACCCTAAGCCCTAAAAAACCATACAACCTGAAAAACCACTATAACCCTTTAAACCCTAAAGCCCTGAACCCTAAACTCTGAACCCTAAGCCCTTAAAAAAACCTATAACCCTAAAACTCCCAATAACCGAAAACTCCCTATAACCCTAAAAATCATTCAAAATCACTAGAAGTCCCTATCCCTAAACCCTAAACCCTAAACCCCTTTCAAGTCGTCATCCCTTGAAGTCTGCTGCCTGCCAGGCTTCCATGTCTCGAGGCCATGGGCAGCAAGATTCAAGGCGTTAGTTACTCTAAGGGCTTTAGGGTTTTTGGGGTTATAGGATTTTGAAGGTTTAAGGATTCTAAGGGCTTAAAGGCTTTAGGGTTTTGGGGGGTTATAGGATTTAAGGGCTTTAGGTTGCAGAGTTTAAGGATTTTAGGGCTTTAGGGTGTTGGGGTTGAAGGGTGAAGGGCTTCGGGGTCGAGGGTTTAGGGCTCAGGATTTAGGGTGGTTCTATGTTTTCCCTGAAGCTCAGCCAGTGGAGGGGTAAGGCTAAGGTTTGCGCGGATTGCCTATGGGGTTTTGGGCATGAGCTCGTTGAGAGCTTTTGAGTTGGGGTTAAAGTCCATGGGATCTAGGAGTTACGCTTAGTGTTTCAGCCAAAGGGCCTGGGTTTAGGGAGCGGAACCTGATTTCAATAAACTACATTTTGACAATCTTCTGTAGTCTAGGAATGAACAGAACTCCCTTCTTTAGCATTACCTAGTTGTAGAAGGGTTGTAACAAAGAACCTAGGACCCCCAAAAAGGTTCCAACGACCTACTTCAGATTCCAGATTGTGAAGTTGGTTTGCCAAAGCCCTGGGTGTTCAGTAATTTCCATTCTATACAACCCTGTCTTAGCCTGTAGAACCCTACACGTCCCTGTAGAACTCTATATTACTATGCCCCTACCTATCCTCGAAAAATCTATATAGTCATATAGTACCCTGTATAAGCCTAAACCCTAAACCCTAAACCCTGAGCAGGCCCAGATGTCAGTATGCCACGCGTCTCGTTTGTTGGCAATGCAAGTGGTTGTCAAGTTGCTCAGGAGCAGCAACCCACTCCATATGAGCCAGTCTAAACTCTTAGAAATCCCGCTTAGTAACCCGTATAGAAGTCCCCTATATGTATATGTGTGTGAGTATGTATATATAACCCCTATAAGGAATGTGAACTATAGTTGTTCTCAAAATTATGGGCCCCTTTTGGTTGTAGATTATATTACGGCAGCTGATATTTCGTGGTACTAACATAGGACCCTAATTTGCGAAACTGCCCACATAGGTAATTGAAACCCTGAACCCTAACCCGCAGCGCCTTGGGGCTTTGGGCTTGGATGGCACTGACGTAGGCCAGGGAGTTTGTTCGTTGAGGATTACTACTATTAGGATCCTTACTATGAGTATTATTATGACTCTAAACCTGGCAACTTCATTTTGGAAATCGAGAAAAAGCTCAAAACTGGAAACACAAATCAAAGGGGCCATTAGTATACATAATCCGGTGGGTACAGGTAATCCCTCAAACGTTGCTGACCTAAATTACGAAATTGCCAGCGAGGGTTCCAAAAATCCTCAACATGCCGGAAAGGGACCTTTGAATCCCGGCTTTACAACCCTAACCCAGACCCCTGATTCATAAACTTAACCCCCTCCCCTTAATAGAGACTATAATCGGCATCCGAATATTAGGGCCCTGAAAAGGAGGGGGGTTATTAAGCATGGGTCTCCAATCGAATCTTAGAGACATCATACATGCTTTGGAAGGCCATGGACCTGACCTTTTCCTATAGGGTTTAGGGTTTAAGGGTTTAGGGCTTAAGGGTTTAGTTAGAAAAATGATGATCCCCCCGCAAGGCCACAACTATCGCGAAGCCTGCACGCAAATCCTGAATTACCGTTTACAATCCCAGCTTCCATGGCATTTAGCACTCGGCACTTTTGAACTTGAAGCTCCGGGATACTACTTCGTCAAGCCCCTTGCAAGCACTACACTCGAAAACCTAAATCCCAGATTGAAGACTCTGGACAAGAAACCCTATACAAAGAGATGTGCTCCTACACTTGTGCACTGGTGGTGGGTACGGAGTGAGTGACTATGGATCCTGATAATCTTACTGGCTCTTACTAAGGAACAGAAAATACTATGTAGATATCATATTCCCATATTCCCTTCTAAGAGCCAATAAGCAATAGTCCCTAAACAACGACCGAAAACATTACGGCTCAATATTCGTGTCCTTCCTTCTTTCCCCGCTAACCCTACACCCCTGCATAAAGAAAAAAATACCTCAAGTTGGAAACCCTAAAGCCTACACGACCCCTGAGTGACAGACTAAGCCCTAAACCCTAAAATCCGTAAGAGCAGAGTATGACCCCTAAAGTCTAGGCTCCCCAGTAACCCCTTCATAACAAAGGTGCCCTTTTTTCTGATGCTCCGTTTTAATCAGGAGGCCCTAAAACCAAAAGGGAAAAAGGGTAGTACCGGGGTACCCTGAACCCCAAAGCCTAAACCTTAAACCCTAAACTCTAAACTCTAAACCCTAAACCCTAAGCTCTAAACCCTAAACCCTAACATTACTATTGGGGTACCCAGCCCCCGAGCTCACCTCTTTTGCTCTTGCCATCACGTCACCGAGGTGAGCGCGAAGATCTCGGCGTCGCGGCTGGCGCGGTCCTACATCTTGCACCCCTCCCCTGGGTTTAGGGTTTAGGGTTTAAGGTTTAGGGTTTATAAGGTTTATGGTTTAAGGTTTAGGGCTTGGGGTTTAGGTTTCATGTAGGGTTGAGGTTCCTCCCCCTAATATTTCAACCTCCCCACCCCCCAAATAATGTTTCAACCCCCCCCCCTGATAGGCTCAATGGATTGGGGTTTTGGTTTTAGGGTCCTATCCCTACCAGTAAAACTCCCACCCCCAACGATTTTCAATTACCCCCATGAATTCATAGTAGTATGCCAGCATGGAAACATTACATATTACAGGGGTGCACGAGGGGTGGAGGGGGGTTAGCACAAGGGGAGGTGGACTAGGTAAACGGGGTTGGGGGGGATATCCCTAAACCCTTTTTGCATCTGGGCTCGCACACAGAACCCTACACCCCAAACCCTAAATCCTGTATAGGGATACAAAAGGTTTTAGGGCTTACGGCCTCAGGAAGTTTAGGGCTTGGAGGCTGGTTGCACATGCCACAAAACACAAGCGTTTGCAAAGAGCGAAAGAGGTCAGAGATTATAAGAGCGTACCTGGTTGTAACCTGGGGTTGACTCTATACCGGAGATCTGCTCAGTTGAGGTTTCAGGGGTTTGGGGCTTTGGGTTTAGGATCTAGGGCTGGGGCTTAGTGAAATCCGTATGTGCGCGCCATCCGCTACAACGACTAAACTCACTCCTCCACTCTCTCTTGATAACCCCTATATAGTACCCCAATAATGGAGAATCAAATGGAAAAGAAAATGGAAAATGAAATGGAAACTGGGGTTATATAGGGGTAATATTGGGGATAATATAGTGTATTCTTATAGGCACTAGAAAGCAACACAAATCGTCAACCTAATCGTGAAACGCTAACCCTGAACCCTAAACCAGCTGTAAACGATCACTTCTTAGGGCCCTGATCAAAGACTCGAAGCCAGGGCCAAACATGGGAAAAACAAACATAATGAAGTTGGCAGGCTGTGACGCATGATCGCATTCTGGCTCCTATCAGATGGTTTCATTCTTCTTTCAAGATTTGTTCATTCCCTATACGTGGCTGATAGTATTTCCAAACACTATAGGGCAATTACATAAACCCTAAACCCTAAACCCTTTTGCAGCTGTGGATTTTTTTCCGCTGTTGGGGTTTAGCAGCACTTCAAGGGTCCTTTCTGCGAAAATGGCTTTAACAGGTAACAGAGGCACCTCCAAGGTCTGCAGGGTTTATGGAGGGTTTGTAGGGTAGGGTTTACCTGTAACCCCAATAACCTACAGCTTTATTTAGGGTTTAGGGTTTAGGATTTAGGGGTTTGGGGTTTAGGTTTAACCCCAATAACCTACAGTTTTATGGGTTATACCAACTAATTAAGGGGTACTAACTACTAAAACTGTACGTTATTGGAGCCACAGGTAGGGTCCAGGGTGTAGGGTTCCAAGAAATCTGTGGTCAGAACTATTTGGCGCACAGTTTCTAGGCAGCGTCTGGCTAGATCCTGGACGTCCTTCCGTTTTGGGGTTTCATCATAGTTTTCTGTAGGGTATAAACCCTCAAGCCCTACACCCGAGACCCTAAACCGAAGGACATCCAGGCTCCCTATGATGGGTTGTAGGATTGTTGTTTGAGGATGATCACTATAACGTTCTTTTATACCCCCCTGAACCCATAGATACTCCCCCACCACCATGACCCCTTATGAGGTTGTAGGATTGCGAGTTTAAGGTTCACGAAAGTCTGACTATTCCTCTTACTATCATTACTGCTAACAATTTGCTACTAGTATTATTACTATCTTTACCGCTAATAAGATTACGACGGTATCATTGTCACTACTACTAAAATCATGATTTTGAATTGTGACTGCTAATGGTTTGAAGTTAATTATTACTGTACTACAAGTACGATTTATACCCATCATGGTAACTTAATCTAAGCTCCTTAACAGCAACCCAGTACCCTATTAATCCCCATAAGGCCCTACATAATCCTAGTTTCCATTTCATGTTCCATCTTCTTTTCCTTTTGATTCTCCATTCTTGGATTAACCCTAAATCCTAAACCCTAAACCCCAAACCCTAAATCCCTAAACCCTAATCCCTAAATCCCTAAACCCTAAACCCTAAATCCCTAAAGCCCAAACCCTAAATCCCTAAATCCTAAACCCTAAATCCCTAAACCCTAAATCCCTAAACCCTAAACCCCAAACCCCAAACCCCAAATAGGAGGCACTCCTGGGTTTTTCACATCTCTGGCATCTTTTACCTGGCGCGGTGCACTCAGTGCGGGCAGCCGTTCCTCCAAGTCCACCCTACTCCTGTTGCGCGCAGTCTGCTGCTACTGTGGAGCCCTCTTAGGGTCCAGGGTTTATAGGGTGTAGGGTCTAGGGTTTATAGGGTTTAGGGTGTATAGGGTTACTAGGGTTTAGGGTGTAGGGTCTAGGGTGTATAGGGCTTAGGGTCTAGGGTTTATAGGGTTTAGGGTATATAGGGTTTATAGGGTTTATAGAGTTTAGGGTTTATGAGGTGGATAGGGTTTATAGGGTTCAGGGTTTTTAGGGTTTAGGGTTCAGGGACCGCTGTGCAGCCCTGCCTGGGTCCCTGGTTTAAGGCTTAGCATTCCTGAACTGTTCCATTCCCCAGGCAATCTCCCACCCTGGCACCAGGGTTCAAAGTATGGGCCCCTAACATGGGCCCTTAGGCTGTTTAGTGGGATTCTAGGGACCCAAAAGCCTACATACATAGGGTATATAGTGGGTGTTTAAGGATCCCAAGGTCAAGAGCCCATACTAGGGGCCCAAAACTTCCACCTTAGAGTGCAAAGATGTACATTGGCCGTAGCCCAGGCGCTTTCGCGAGAGTGCCTGTCATTAGTGGAGCACCTGCACCTCTAAAACCGGTTTTTTCCAAAACATCAGCGCAAAGCCCCTAAAGATACTAAAGTCCTTAATCCTAAACCCTAGCAGGTAGCCTCCATTTTCTTGTCCAGTATCCCTATGTAACCCCTATATATACATATATACCATATTAATACTTTGGTATATCTAATATAGTCGTGTCCATTTTCTTTTCCAGTATCATAGCAGTAATCTGCCTACTCTGGCGTTTGGAAAAGTGAAGCATCAGACTGCTGCGCACAAGTGGAAAAAGCAGGGAAAAAGGGGTCCAAGTAGTTGCCGAAAACTAAGTCCGCTGCATGAAATCGCAGCCCTTCGTCAAGAAATCTCCATGATTCTCCGCTGCGTTAGGGGTTTAGAGGTTCAGGGTTTAGGGATTTAG